>JBBCBC010000285.1:0-35499 GCA_037126765.1 Stenogyne calaminthoides | reverse complement strand
ATGGGGGATGCTGTAGCTATAGTAAAGGGAGGAAAAAATCTTCGAAGGAAGGAGAAAAGGGCCAAGATTGAACAAATTAGAGCTAGCCTTGGTCTTTCCGATTCACAGAGAACACCGACGGTACGCTCCACAATTTGTACAAAATTAAGTTGGGCATAAAAAAGGTCCATAAATTATCAACTTTTATTTCGATAGATCCTCAAATTATTTTTGGTTTTAATTTTATTTCACGAGCTTCCTCGAGACTTAAATTGATATTTCTTTAATTAACATAATGGTCTCATTAGATAATGTACATTTCAACTTTATTTAATTTTAATTATATACAAAAAAGTAGTTTGCACTAGTCATTTTAGGTACTCATCACCAAAGTATTAGGGTTAAAACAACTTGCACCAAACACATCTGGGTATAAATAAACTTAACCACATATTTAGCGGGACCATTAAGATAAATACAAAAATTCTTCGTCTCAAGGAAGCTCGTGAAATAAAATTTCGATACTTGAAGGGCTTTTGAAAACCAAAAATAGTTAAAGGACCAATCGGAACAAAAATTGATAGTTTACGGACCCGTTGATGCATTACACCATTAAGTTGATTATATCATGCCCTCTGTTCACACCTTTATCTATAAAGCCTGGCGAATCTCTAAAGGACTTCTACAAACGCACAAATATGTACTGGCAAATGGCTGCATATGAACATACACAACACACTGGGAAGGTCAGTTTTTTGTTCGAATGTATTTAGTTTGCTTTTTATTGGGTGTTCCACATGCTATCAAGTTACTCTATTTTGCTTTACTAAAACAATTGAAGGCTCTCTGGTAAACAAACTAGTGTTAAAAATGATCTTGAGGAGAACATTGATTTTTTTTTTTTGAAAGTTACAATAGCGTGTGTAGGTTGAGAATAGAATCTTGGTTCTTAGTAGCTTGAACTGCCTTTGTGTATGCATCTTGAGATTAGTATTTCAATCTTGAATGGCTATTAATATATGGATTTTTGATGTTCTGTTATCCCATTATTAGTCGTTTTCTTTGGGCTGGATATCCAAAAAAAAAAGGATCTTTGATGGAGGGCATTTATATTCACTCCTTGAAAAAAAAGAATCAATTTATCATTTCAAAGAACGTATAATCTTGTCGATACTTGCTGCATCTTTTTGATAGCCTTTTGCTATGATTTTGAAATATAGGAACTCCGTAAAGATGGATTTGATCTTGCGAAGATAGGTACAAGGAACTGAAGCCAATACTGGATGAGGTAAACATTCATACCTTTTCGTTACTGAATTCAAGAATTACATACAGTACGCCCGTATTGACATTTATTTTCCGATTTTGTATACAATTTTAGCTGGCTATCTTAGAGGCAGAACAAAAAGCAGAAGAGGCGGAAGCACCGGAGAGTAGTGTCTCAAGAAAGAAGGGAGGTAAAAAGACCAAACCTTCATCTGCCAAGTGATGGATAAATTGGGACTATACTTTTATTTGTTTACTTTTATACATGCTGCTGTGAAGGTTTCCAATTCACAACACGAGTTGATTTTGATTTGATAACTGAGATTTTAGCATTGGGAGCAGATTGGCTTTGTGGTTTATGACAATTGAGTTGTAAATTATCGACAATGTATCGAAATTTTGGTATACAAAAGTCTTTTAACTATATCAATATTTATCGTTTCATACCGGAATTTTGGTACACCGTTTTAATCTAAATTTTGGTATACCAAAATTCATATGATATGTATCTTGAAATGATGTACTAGTTTTACAAAAATACCAATTTTGTAAATGTACTTATCGTTACGTTATTAAAAATTTATGGTATTCTGCACTTTTGGTATTCTTTGATTCGATAAGTATGTTATGTATCAAAATTTCGAGATTTTTGCCACCCCTAGTAGAGGTCTTTTCAAAGTTTAACATGGAGTTGATGATGGAGTTTGGAGATTATCGAATCAATATCGAAATTCACATTGAAAATTTTGTTGACCTTTTGAGTTTCATAAAATCGTATTGAACCGATTTTGTTTGTCAACGGATTTGAATATTATTGAATTAATCATACCAAAAAATTGTGTTTAACCATTGCGAATTATACCGAACTGAATAATCGAATTAAACATATATTATATTTAAATTATTATGATTGTCCTTGTCAATCAACTGTAATTTTGTTATTGGCTAGTCGTTACAATTTCATGGCAAACATATGACATTAGGGCTACCCAACATACTTAATCTAATGGATCCATATTTGTCGGTTTTCAAAAAAAAAAAATCTAATGGATCCATATTAAATTAATCTTTTGGCTCAACCCTCTGTTTACTGAAATAGCAAATGGATCAGAACTACATTAACACCTAGATTTTCAGACAATTAAGAGCCTAATCAATAAACTGCAAAAAAATTAAAATCCTGATTAAGTGAAAATTTAGTTTAAAAAATCAAAATTTTGTCAGGTGCACAGTGTAATTAGTGCGCTAAAACTGTCACCCTAAGTTTAGTTCCCGTAATAACCGGTTAATTATAATTGCATAATTCTTTTTCAGTTATGATAGATGGGAAAAATTAGTACGAGACAGTCTTATAAATATGAGATAAGGTATAAACTAACACAAATCAACATTCACCATTTCTAAAGTGTTAAAACGTCATACTCAATTTATGGTTTGTCTCACGTAAGTGTGTCTCATGATAGATTCAATCTTATGTAAATATATATGAAAAGTTAAATAATAAGCAGTAGTGTGCTTTAATTAAGTGCGTACTAATAAAATTAAAGTTGTTTTCCCCATTGGTTTGGAGGAAAGTTTTTACCAATATTTTATTTTTGTTGTTTTGTTTTTTGCTACAATTTCTTCCTAACTTTGTAACTATGCCCACAATACAAATTAAATAATAAAATTGCTCCCCATTACATGTTTTTGCCCGCGTTTGTCTTCCTTTTCCTTTTGCATTAAAAAAAATAATAAAGGACAACTTTGAATTACACTTACGTTTTATTCCTAAGTTTCCATTTTCCTACATTACCATTTCATTTAAGACAAAAAATCGCATGAGACGATCTCGTGTATGAGACATGGTACAATTTAACACAAATAACACCCATCCCTCTTAAAGTGTTAAAGTGTCAATGTTCAAATTATGCTCCGTTTCATCGTGCGACCGTCTCATGTAAGTGTGCCTCTTTCATCTAATTAACAAAAGTAATTTGGTTTTGGTATACAAAATATAAAAACCCAAACGTTCTATTTCTATCGCAGATTCCATTTTCCACATTTTAATTCGTACTATATTAATTAATATATAATGGATGCGTTTGAAGTTTGAATAATTTGATATTAATATTGAAGGCCCATTTCAGTATCTAAAAAGAAGAACCCATTGAAGGCTTTATCGGAATTAAATTATAAAAATAAAATAATTTTTGCGCATGCATTAAAAAATAGTGTAGTGAATAGTGAAATCGATCAGTTTAACTTAATTTTCAATTGAAAGTAGGTACTATTAAATAAGTTAGGAAGATGGAATCTTTCAAGTAACGAGGGTTTATCAAAGTTTTTGAACCATCCGATGCATCTTTCAGTTATAATTTCCACATGTAAGATTCCCACATTGACTACTGTGTGTATATGTATAATAGTAATAAAGTGGATAAGTTAAGTTTTACTAGCTAGTCTTTCTTCTTACTTCTATTAATTACTACTTATTTAATTCCTTTATAAAAAAAATATCTAGCTATAATTATTGATACGATCGAATGAAAATATTCAAACATGTTTCAAATATGTATCATTATACGTACATGCATACTCCTCATCGAAGACCTGATGATAAAATTTGTAATAATACATTAATAATCAGAGTTTTATGATTTTCATATCTCAATAAAGAGTGGTTCTCATGTGCATCCAGGTACACCGTGCACTTATAGTGCATTTTAAAACTATGCAACTTATTATACTGAAAAATGCAACTTGTTTACATTGAACCATTGCTAACGTAAACTAAAGAAGAAAAGGGATATGGTTTTTTATGTTAAACACTAGGGTAGTTTTACTAGTAACATGTTAACATGAATTCTCATTTTCGAATGTCACTGTTATGTATACATATAAATAATAATAGGTAAAAATGTACATTCTCAACTTGCAATACTATTTTTTGCCCTATGACTTATTCAACTCACTTTCGTGCCATTTTTTTACCATTCTATCATTCCCTCTTAATTTCATCTCATCCCTTAATCCCACCACATTTATCAACATCCAAACAAGTCCTGAACACAACCCGACCCGACCCGACCCAAACCGACCTGACCAGACACGAACACATCCCATCCCAACCTGAAACCAGCCCGAACCTGACCCGGCCCGAAATGGTTCATGGTTCAAGGTTCGGTTAAATGATTCGATATTTAGGGTTTAATGTCGTGTTTGGATGGTATAAAAATAAATGTTGGAATGTGATAAGAATGGGATAGGGATGAGATTAAAGAGGGATAGAATGGGTAAAAAAAGGCACAATTGTGAGTTGAAAAAAAAAAAGGGCAAAAAAGAGTTATGCAAGTTCAAAATGAAAAGTTTCTCCCTTTCTGAAAAGAGGAAGTATTAGTAATCAAACACGGAATTTGTGGTGGAGTGAATAATTTTGGAGAAGTGCCAAATGATATCAGACATGTATGATTATATACAATGACTTTCTTTTTTTTAGGAGTTTTGAGTACTTCAAATTAATAGTGGATATTGTGTGCGTTGCAGATATATGATCATCATGTAGCTGTCTATTTTGCAGAAACAATTATTATACAAAGGCATCAAAATTCAAAGATTTGGATTCAAATTTCTTGAGCCAGTCCTCCAAAATAGGGACAAAGTGGTCATTTAAGTCAACACAATTTCATTTCAACACAACATTTTTAAGTGCGTTTGGCAATAAACCATAGCAAATCTTTTAGGCTAAATCTAATTAAAGCTTACTTGTCAATTCAGGTTCCAGTTTTAAAAGTTTTTCAGTTCCAGATTTAATATTTGTTTTTTCTTTCCCGGAAATTGGGGTCCATTTTTTCCTCCTCATTTTAAAGTTTGACGCAAAATTAACTTCTAAAGTCATGTGCATGGACAGATATACTAATTTTGTATCGGGTCTTAATTTGTGGGGGGAAAATTAAGGGTCCCAAATTGAAAACTTTCTAACTACAATTAAAATTGAAAGTTTTTTTTTTTTTGAAAGGAATTTTAATTGAAAGTTAATTTAAACAAAAATGTATATCTTGTTTTAGAATTTTTCCTGAAAAAATAGGCATAAATGTGTTGGGGTCAAAATGTTTAGACGCTAACAAATTCAACAGATTTTTAGACAATTATTTTGGATTCATGTTAATATACGAAGAATATTTTTTTTTCGTTATTTACTCATTTGCATACTCAAATCATTATGGCTTCTCTCAAAAGAAAGCATATATAATACAATGTTTCTTCACACTTTGACTGTTAAGTTGATTTTGTGAGTTTGTTTTGTTGTTACCTAAATTTTAGGTCTAGATTTAGTTTGCACTTAAGTTTTTTCTGTTCATAAAATTTCGACTATTTTATTGAGGCTTTAACTTATATTTATAATCTCTATGAGTCATTAGTTACAGTTATTAATGAGGCGCTTATTAAACATTTGAAATCAGCCAATAACAAATGTAGGAGGTCGCCACGCCCTTGATAATGACATTACGCTTTTGATTACCACTTCTGATTTATCTCTTATTTCTATTTCTTCGGCATGACGTGAATGTTCCTTATAATCGCCGTCACTCCTATACCGCTTTCTCTCAAGGCCTCGGGCAATGATCTAGATTCTTCTCTGGCTGGTTTTTTTTCTCGCTCATCACCATATCCTCCGAATATGAGGCCACCCTATGGGGTGAGGTCGCCCTATGACGCCTTGTAAACATTCTTGAATGTGGAAACGTGTCGTTATTGTCGCACATGAGGTACTAACATGTTTAAAATATGATACACTTAGTGAGATCGATGCTCAAGATTCAAAAAGAAAAAAAAAATACAAATCACATATCAGTGAGTAAGATACGTTTAATTTGAATAGATTCCATAATCCATTTGACATTACAACAATTTTTGATCAATCTCAGCAAGAAAGAGAAGTTACATTTGCATTTTTCCTTTTTCCGAATTTGATGGATGTAGCTTGAAACATTTCTAGGCTACAATTTAAAGTAGTGATGGACACAAAAAGTCCATGACCTAACCTAAGCAAATAAGCATTACCTTAAAGGTAGATCAAGGTATTAAAGTCCAAAAAGTAAATCTCAATAGTCATTACTTAAATAAATTTTAGAAGGTGCCCTAATTATACCTTCCTACTTTATAATCAAATAATTTTTTTTAAAAAGACATGATTACTTTTCCACTTTTTTGTTTTTCTTAATGCCTTTCTGCCAATATCTTTAACCAAGATTCATTCTCCAATTCTACACATATTTGATAAAAAAATGTGTGATTCTGAGTTCATGGTGAACTCTATTATTTTAATAGCACTATTATATATAAATATTATTGTTGTGCATAAAAATTATTATTGTTATATATGCACAAAAAATATCACTGTTTGAAAAATAATTTTTTTTTAACCAATGATAATTTTTATTGTATAATAGTGATTAATTTATATATAATAAGAATAAAGTTAAATGATAATGATTTAAGGAGTTTTACTCCACGATATTAACATCCCAAGTATTTGTTCACATATACATACACATATATACACAAAATTTTGTGTTATAAACCAATTATACAACCATGCAACTGGTTTTGCATGTTGTGTGTATATTTTGACAGTGTTTGTTATTCCATTAAAAACCAGTATTAATTTAAAAAATATTAATTGTTTCATTAAATGATAGTATTAATTATCTTACTATAAATATAAAGAATTAATTGCAAAACAAGTGCAACGCACTAAAATAAATTTACACAAGATGAACTCACGTGTCTATATATATATATATACACATGTGTATTTAGTAATACATTTTGTGTAACCACATACCACACTCAACACAACCTACCTAAACACTTTCTCTTTCTTTCAACACACACACTCAACATGGGGATAGATTGGAAATCAATGCAAAGAGATTTAGATGAATCAATCTCAAAACCAAAGTTGGAACCTTCTTCAAGCTCCAAACAAGAAAAACCTCCTTCACAAAAGAATTCCGCGCCGCCACCGCCACTTTCCTCACCATGGCCTATATTATCTCCGTCAACGCCACCATCCTGGCGGATTCCGGCGGCACGTGCCCTGCCTCCGATCTCAACCCCAGCGCACGTGACCAAAATGCATCTCACAACTCAAAAGCGACCTCATTGTCGCCACCGCTTTATCATCCATGATTGGGTCGTTCGCAATGGGCCTTTTCGCCAACCTCCCATTGGGCCTGGCCCCCGGAATGGGCCCAAATGCCTACTTGGCCTACAACTTGGTGGGCTTCCACGGCTCCGGGCCCATTTCGTATAAAAAACTGCTATGGCTATCGTCTTAGTTGAAGGCTGCGCATTTCTCGCCATCGCCCTTCTTCGGGCTTCGGGCCAAGCTGGCCCGACTCATTCCAAAAATCAATCCGACTCGGTTGCGCTGCTGGAATTGGGCTATTTATCGCCTCCGTGGGCCTACAGGCCCACCAAGGTTTGGGCCTTATCGGCCCAGATACTTCCACTTTGGTTACACTTGCTGCCTGTAGGTAAGTATGAAATTATGTTGTGGCTACGACTAGGACGGGAATCGGGATTCACTAGCCCATCTTTTATAAATTTTTTTTATATATATTGTAGAAATATATATTATTTCAAAGTAAAATTTTGTATCATCGATTCACGTGCAATTCAATTATATTTTTTAAATTTATAATTTGTTTAATTGAAATGTTCAACTTATTTGTACGCTTCTATGTAATTTAATTAAACTTTTTAATAAAATAAATTGAATATTTTAAAAATATATTTAAATTGTATAATGCACTTATTGTATAGAAACCTAGTCATTATCCAATACCTGCCACCCAAAAATATCGAGATTCAAACTTTTTTCACATAAAGACTCCATTTGGATGGATGGATTTAAAACCATGATTTTACACATAAATCATCTTTCTCAAATGGACGAGTAAATCTTTTGGCGTGAAAGTTTTATAAGAGAGTGAAGGGAAGAGGGAAGAGGAGTATTTTGAGGGGATTTCACAATGGTAGGTTTTGATGAAATGTTGAAATCCGCCATTTTAAACTAAAAGCCCAAACCCAAGTATTTGAATCTATCAAGAGATAATTTATGTAAATTCATTTAATTTCCAAATCCACCATCCAAAATGGAATGGAGCAAAATGTCAATTTTATGTCCACAATACTTTCTTTTTTTCATCTATAAAACAAAAAATATTTAACCCTTAATATCTCAGGCATTATTCATAAAAAGAAATTTAGCTTTTTTTTTACAAATATTTATTTCAGCTAGCTCTATCTATTTTTAAGAGCACACTTGGTGAAAGCCTAAAGATACAGAGGTGAGATGTATATAATTTGAATATTGATCTTTTAACATTTAAAAAAGAAATAAATATCGATCCTGTGATAAGTTGACCCATTTCATTCATAGAGTAATTATCTCAGTTTTCAATCTTTTTTTTTTTTTAAATCCTGCACCGCCATTGACTGCAGGAACATAAACCCAATCACCGGCGAGTGCGTCAACGGAAAGATGCAAAGCCCAACATTCTGGCTCGGTGCTGGGCTTTTGGTAATTTGCTACGGGCTAATGAAAAAACATCAAAAGGCAGCATGATCTACGGCATGCTTTTCGTGACACTAGTGTCATGGATCAGGGCACAAAGCGTCACAATTTTCCCCCACACCGAATTAGGAGACTCAAACTTTAATTACTTCAAAAAATCGTCGATTTCCACAAAATCGACTCCACGTTTCTAGCCATAAGCTTCACCGATTTCAAAACACGCAAGTGTGGGTCGCGCTGCTGACCCTGTTGTACGTCGACGTACTAGCCACCACAGCGACGCTGTACACGCTGGCGGAAACGGGTGGGCTCATGGACGAAACGGGTTTTCGAGGGGGAATATGTGGCATACATTGTCGATGCGGGTGCAACCGTCGTGGGGTCCACGCTCGGGTGTCCCCGATTGCCACGTACGTGGAATCGACGGCTGGGATTAGGGAAGGGGAGGACGGGATTGACGGCGGTGATTGTGGGGGGTTATTTTGGGGTGTCTCTGTTTTTACGCCTCTGTTGATTAGTGTGCCGCCGTGGGCGGTGGGGCCGTCGCTTGTGTGGTGGGGGTTTTGATGATGAAAGTGGTGAGGGATATTGATTGGGAAAAATTTTTAGGGAGGGGCGGCGGCTTTTTGTGACTATTGTTTTGATGCCTTTGAGTTATTCGATTTCGAATGGGGTTGTAGGGGGATTGGGGTTTTATGTGGCGCTTGGGTTGTGGGATAATTTTGTGGGTGGGATTAGGTGGGTGGTGGAAATGAGGAGGTGGTGGCTAGGGAGGAGAATCAGGTGTCCGCCGGCGGCTTCGCCATGAAAAGTGATGTTCAAATTAATGTGGAATTAATTTGAGTTTTGTAGTTTTTTATTTTATGTTTATGCAAGTGCACAGGTCACCGTGAGAGAGTCAAGATGGGGGGATTTGACTTTTCAAGGGAAGTTGTGCATTTATTTTGGTTATTTGTATAATTGACATGATTAAGGCAGTTGGTTGACTGGTTTTTAATTAGTTTGGTTTTAGATATGTCATATTCTTGGTGCACAAGTCTCACCTAATTACATGCAAGTCTTGATTTATGAAAATCGAATAAATTTAAAATTTAATATGGATCTTAATTCTTTATACACCACTTTCATCAACTATATATTAGGGTAGGTTGTCGGTGAAATGATATCAATTTATAAAAATAAAAGATATTAATTTATAAGTAAGTGTAATAGTGTTGAGACACTAATCTTCATAACACATGGTCTATTTTCTTTGATAATGGTGAAAGAAATTGATTACTTCCTACTGCGCTTTTCCTTAAGTTTGTCCAGAATGGTAAGGTAAATGATTGAAACCACAATAATGTGTTTTTTAATAGAAATAGAGATGATCAATAAAACAAACCGAACTTATAAGGTACACACAAATCATCTAAACCAATAATTTAGGATATTTAAACTAATACAATATTCTTTTAAATTATTAATGACATTTGGGGATAAATAATTGATAAGTATATATCTTAAATTCTCCAACTTGTGTAATGACATTAATTCTAGAGGCCTAGCGTGAGATAAAAAGAATATAATTTAAAGCATTTAATTTTAACATTTAAAATGAATAAAGCGTTAATTTGTGCCGATCTTATTGTTGGGCGAAAATCTAAATCAAGTCCTGCAAAGAAATCACTTCTGCTGATAGCAAAACTTTTTTAAGAAATCACTTTAAAACAAGTAAGTGTTAATTTATTCTTTATAATATGTTTTGACTTCAAATCAATACACTAATTTGAGTGGGTCTCACAATGTAAGTGCATTCTGTAAGACTCGAAGATATATAAGTGACTCCATTAAAAAATGAGAATTTGTCGTTAGTGAAAAGAAGGATCCACAATAAAAATGGATAGGTCAAAGTGAGTCTTGGCGGATCCAGAGTCATGCTTGTAGAGTTATATGAGACCTTGCCACTAATTTAATATACTAACAAGAGGCAGATTGTGTGAGGCGGCTCATTGGTGAACAATCATAAGTTGGATATTATTGACGCTAACACTTTTTTGCAGAAATAGGTGTAATTTATCTTTAAATTTCTGCTACATCTGAGGCAAGTGTTTATATGAGTTTTTTTTGTCTATTAACAATATCCCCTTTATATTTTGATGTCAAAAATTCCTTTAAAAAGATAAAAAATATCTTGAAATTTATAAGAAAATCAAGTATAAGTTAATGATGAGATTTTTTTTGTCGAACAAAGTCCTCCATATTTAAATAATTTTAAAGTGGCTTGGAATAATCTAATGAGAGATGACCCTTCCAAGAGTTCTCATGGAGCTAGTGCGTGAATGAGGACCAAACAAAACATGGTTGAGCATAATCATGTGCTTCAAAACTCGGTGATCAAATATATAAAAGATGCAAAATTGTATCAAAGGTTGAGATGGTCGAGTTGGTCTAAAACGCCAGATTAAGGTTCTGGTCCGAAAGGTCGTGGGCGTGGGTTCAAATCCCACTCAACAATTTTTTATTTTTCAACCATTAATACACCATTTTCCAAATGTAAATCTTTATTTCAATATTTACTACCAATAAAAAAATCCAACCTTTAGTTACACTATTTTTTTAATTTCTATATTTACTCACAAAATATTAAAAAATAAAATCCAACCCATTAACTGCACTTCCACCATTTTCTAAAATAAATGGTTCAATTGTCTGTCCCAATTTTTTTTTTTTTTTTTCCAAATTGGTAAATTTCTTAAATCATTAGAAAATAATTTATGATGAGCATTAACAAATAATTAATTATGAAAGAATATTTTAAAACATTTAAAATATAATTTGTGTAAATAAAAATATTTTTAAATCTTTAGGACATAATTTATGATAAATATATCGTAGTCATGACATCTATATATAAAAAAATCACAATCTCTCATTTCTAACTTATTCATATTATGTAAATTAAATTCATTACACTTATAAATTAATATAATAAAATATTTTTTAAACTTTTAGGACATAATTTATGATAAATATATCTTATCTATGACATCTATATATAAAATGGGAGTGATGGAGAAATAGACATCTATTAGAAGAGTTGAGAGAGTAAGTGGTGAAAAAATAATAATTAACAGTTATTAAAAAAGTGGAGAAAGAAAATAGAGAAAGTGAAAAAACCCTATAACAATGGACAGGGCAGAATGGGCAGGATTTTTTTTTTCTGAAAAATATTTTTTTTTATATATGTATAAATTCACGAAGAATTGATTATCCATTAAATATTTTCTTAGAATGCAAAGAAAAATTTGCAATGTGAAAAATGAACAAAATTTAAAAAATAGTAGCTAATTAAGATTGAGTAGGTAAATCCGTAAATTTGTTCACCGAAATTAGTTTTATATTTACAGTCATGATCCTTCAGTTATTATTTCTAATACCTCGGTTATAATATAAGTCGCATGATTTTTTATGAGTAATATTCTTTATGTAAGAAAAGAACATACTTCACCAGTTATCATAAATCTAATACATTTTAATAATATAAATACACCCTTTAACCAATTTTACTGATTTTTTACGTGAAATTTGTTAAATCCTATACTTGGATCAAAGGCAAAGTAATCATATAAAATATTAGATTCTTGTAACATCTTTGCCATTTATTCCCGAATCAAAATGAATACTCCCTCCATCCCCCAAATATCTTTCCGAGGGTTCCAAACATTATTTTAAGCAAAAGTAGATTAAGACATCTATGAACATCATTTTTTATTCTTATGGTAGAGAATCACCCTAATTACCAAGTTCATCATTATATTTTACTCACAATTAATTATGTCCGCTTTTTGTAAAACTTGTTTCAACCTTTTCGAAAGATACTTTTGGGAGATGGAGAAGTAGTAATTACTTTAAAGGAAAAAAAAAAAGAAACCTTATTGTATGACCAATCATATTATGACCATTTAGATTTACCTGTAAACTAGTTCCTTAAAAGTTAAAAGGATGTAGAGAGAAAAAAAACTCAAATTTTAAATTAAAATTAGCAGTTGCTTAGAATTTATATAGGAAAAAATAAAGATAATTATACTCTAACTACTTCTGTCATTATTTAAGAAAAAAAAGACCAAATACCTTTTTATGGCAAGTCATAATATGATAATTTAAATTTATTATTATTGATGATCTTTATTGTTATCACTATAATATAATTTAATGTAATTATTGGATTCTCCATAAAATTGATACCAGCATGAAGAAAAGTAAAATAACAGAACAACAGCAATCATGAATTGATGACTTATTATTATTAACAAATTTAGGGAGTATTAATATGATTAAAGAAAGTAGGAATTAACCGATGAAAATCAAACCCAGTTACTCAATATTCGACATTGTTTAATAAAAATTCATTTAATCTTGATTCGATATAAATATAAAATAAATTTGAATATATATTTATGTTTGTATAGTCAAAGCTCATTCAAGCTCAAATATTGATATTGTTTAATAAAATTCATTTGATCTTGATTCGATATAAATATAAAATAAATTTGAATATATATTTATGTTTGGTATAGTCAAACCCTCATTCAAGCTCAAACTCGATAAATAAAAAAAAAATAAAACAAGTGTATGAATATCAAAGTATTCGAGCTCAATCTGTTAGGTTGGATTAAAGCTCGTTCGAGCTCAAAGCGATCAATTATCAAATAAATCGCATGAATTTTGAAGCTCTATAAAATGTCAAATAAGCTTGAATTATAACAGTTCAATGACTAACTCATTTACAAACCTAATTATCCGTGGTGATCAAACTCTTTTCTACGAAAGATAAAAATAAGACAAATTATTGCTTGAGATAAATTTAAACTTTTTTATCATTTTTTTTTTTTTTTTTCGTTTTAGCTAATTGATTTTTTTTTTTTAAATCATATCACCAGAGTTTGTTTCAAGAAATAATCCTTATATATTATAATCAATTGTAATTTCTTGTAGACCTTCATAATTATTTAATTAATCAAATGAAAAATAAATATGAATTAATGGTTAAATGGGGGTAAAAGATGAAAATGCATCTAATTTTAATTTTCTTACGATTTGTATCACATAACACCATCTCACATAAAAATTATCGAACATGAAATACAATAACTTTGTATGCACTTTGCACTGTACATCTTAATTATATTTTTAAATGATAGTATTAATTATTTTATTAAAATGTATTAATTATTATTAATTAGAGGAATCTCTAAACACACCTCATAATCCTCCACACACTGCTCATAAATTTTAAGACAAAAATAAATATATACACAAGATGACTACCTTTATATAAATAAATATTAAATTAAAATTTATGTACATCATTAATTCATATAATAGGTATCATGTAAACATTTTTACCGCCAAACTATTTTTTTATAATAACATACTTGACCCTTTGGTTATCGACTAATAATCTTTCTTGTAATGTAAATCATACATTTTAGCTTATTATTACTAATACCTTCAGCTTATTATTACTAATACCATTTGTTGAATATAAAATCATACCCTTTGGTATCATGGGTAACACTCTTCGATTGTCACGATTGATACCCTTTTATGAATATAAGTCGTCCTTAACTAGTTTCACATTCATTTTCGTTGAAACTTGTTCACCCATTACTTTGCCTAATCGATAAACTTGTCCTAAGAACATTTTATTTCTTAAAAACCACGCCCATAAACCCTTTCAACCTATTGATCCAATATTTTATTTCAATCTTCATTGCCATGGAACATGAAATTTTAATGAAAAAGCATCAATATATTATTTCAATTTTTTAAACTTTTAATTGATTTATTTTAGCATAAAATTTGATTTTTTAAAGGGCTAATTGTGCCATTGTTCACCAAAAATCGAGGTGAGAGCGGAGGTGACCTCATTCGCCTTTTAAGTAGGTATAAATTTATAAATTTAACAATTTATGTTAACCTAAATTCATAATGAACTTTTGTTCTTGAAATATTAATTGGTTAAGTATGCACTTATCATCTGTTATGTTTGGATTAAAAAATATATATTTTAAATAATGATATTGCATAAGCATAAACACATATTAGGTCATAATCCACTCGCCAGCTATCATGCATGTAGGGATGGGTTGGTCAGATTGGATTCGGTTCTAGTACAAAAATTGATAGAAAAAAAATGCTAACTCGATCCAAAAATTTCAGAGATAGAAAAAAATTAGGGCATAATTCATTTCAAAAGCCATGAATTATCAACTTTTATTTTCAAAAGACCCTTAAACAATTTTTATATTTTAAAAAGCCCTTAAACTATCAACTTTTGTTTTGAAAAGGTCCCTAAACAAATTTTTTGTTTTAAAAAGTCCTTAAACTATATAATTTTATTTTATAAAGGCCTTTTTACCGTTTGTTAGAGACACATATTTTTTTAAAAAAACATTGGGTATTGATATGAAAATAATAACGTTTGAAATTGAGCTTAATATGTCATATTTTATCAAAAGACATTAAGCTTAGCTAAGAAAAATATAAAGTCAGTCTTTCGAACAAAATTAATAGTCTAAGGCCTTTATAAACAAAAAAAATTTAAAGTCTTCCTAAAAAAAATGATAGTTCGACGTTTTGATTATTAAAAAAAAATTAGTACTTTCGAATCCGAAAATTGGGTACCTCGAACCCGATTTTTGTGAAAATAAATTGAAAAAAGGCTAATAACATAAAAGTTGATAATTACAAACAAAAAAGCGGTATTGCGATCTCATAATTCCGGATCAGTTCCGTGTACTCAATGCAAGATTTTTGAGAAATACGATCGATCGGGTCCGGATTAGGTACCTAATATCGAAAATAAAAATACCCCTACATATCGGAATCCAAATTACAAGAAATCTACTCTAATTATTTGCCCGAAATTAATTTTTTTTTTTACTTTAAAATATTAATTATGCGATTAAAGATATATAGGGGTATTTCAAACAATCTTCCACCCATAAAAACTTTTTTATTAAATTTTTTTAAGGATAATCAACTTTTAAAATAAATACTTCCTACCATGTTCAAATGAGTTTACAAAACGCTCCCGTATCAGTTGATTCCCTATATTTTACTTATGGATGTATAAATTGTAATTGCAAATATATTTATAAATTATAAAATAAGCAAGGTTTTCATCAAACCCAAAGTTGTTATCACCGATTAATACACTGCTTTTTTTTTTTTTTCAAGAGTCAGTAAACTCTTGTTTTTTTCTCTTCGGAAAATGTTTGTTTTTCTCTCAAATATAGACCCTCACATGTCCAGGTTTTCACATTGTTCAAAAAATTTTAAAAAATAATTTTTTACTTTATTAAAAACGTTTCAATTAAATCAATTTTAATTGTGTAATTGTAGATTAATTATAAATGTACTGTATGGATAAAATTGTGAGTCAACTTTTTATCAAAAAAAGGAAATGAAACTTAATTTGGGACGGTGATAGTAATATAGAATCCATTCCACTTTTTAGTAAGCAACACAATCAATTCACAAAACCAATTCAAATTTTAGGTTCCTCTAATTAATTAATTAATATGCTACCATAATAGACAATGATGTATCCAAAAATAAAATAAATTTGAACCAAATGATTCCCTCTCATCTTTAGTCAAAGGCAGGTAATTGAAAAATCACACCACAATAACTGCAAGCAAACCAAGCATGACCAAATAATGTCTACTAATTATTACGTATTTTTTCATTTATTTATTTATTTTCATTTTCATATACTTTTTTCCTATTATAAATAAAATGAATTTCTGCTGTTTTATTCTTTCTTCACTTTTCTTATAAAAATGTTCCTTCATTCTTCTGCTTGCAATTTTTGTTATTATTATTCTCTCCGCACTAAATTAAAAATTAGGGGGCAGCCTTCTTCTTCAATTGCTTTTCAAAATTGATTAGGTCTTCTCTTTCCAATTTGCATTGCTGTAACTTCTAGATACCCCCCTCGCTTACTCTCTCTAGAAAAACACACACACGCGCACTGTTTTAAAAAAGCTTAAAAGGCCAATCAAAAAAGTCTGAAAAGCTTTGTATTCTGTTTTTGTTCTAGACGGCTATCTCTTGGTTGAAGTTTGAACAAAAAATTTCTGTTTGAAAAAAGCGTAAGCAAAACAAAAGAGACCAGAAAGGGCGAAAAGTGGGTGTAATTTTTGAGGAATGTTGATGATGGATTACTATCAGCTTGAAAGGCTCCTTCGTGCCAGGATTATCTGAGGCCATTAAGTCTGACATTCAGCACGCTAATATGTTGTGGGTTTTCTTTCTTTTCTTTCTTTCTTTTTTGTTGTTAAAAATTATTTGTTTTTCCCGAATTTCCTGATGCTTTTCTTTTTGGTGAAGTTTTTTTGTTTTGGAAGCCCTAGTGGTTTTATCAAAATTGAGTTATTTTAGTGTGGAATTGTGGATTGTGTCGTTCGTTGATGATGAACGTGTCATGATTATAGCTTCATAATTTTCGTTGTAGTCTGTTTTGAATAAGGAAGTTCCTTTTGTGATTCTAACTATTATCAAGCTTTGTTAGATACTAGATTGAGAAATCTTTAGCACGGACAATATTTATCTAGAGATGGATTATGATTTATGAGTTTAAGGGTATTTATGAATTTGTGTAAAAATGTGTTGAGACACCCTGTTCAATTTTGTTATATTGCGCTTAGAGATTTTATAGTTGGGTGTAAAGTTTATATCATTGAGGATTAGGTTGTTCTTAAAAAATAAAACATATTTTGTGAAATAACAAAGCCACGACCTTTTACTTTTTTGGTGTTCATTTATCATTTTTACTTATTTTCCCTCGTGAAGCTCTGTTGTGTTATTACTATGATTGTGATAGGAGGTAATTTTGCAGTAATACTTCAATTGAGTCATGAATGCACAGTTTCCTATTAGAAATGAAAGAGTTAAAGGACAGTTCGTTTCTTTTTGTTATGAATTCTATCTGTTATTGCTCCAATATGTAAAAACAAAAATGTTCTTTAGTTTAAATTCTCTTGGAATATATTCCACTAATTTATGGACACCAGTTAATGACCATGTTTAGCCCTTTGTTTTATATTTCCACATATGTTACACTTGATAACATTGTGGAAAGTTTGTAATTCTCAACATTCACTGGAAATGACATATTTTATTTTATATTTAATTAATTGACCTATGCAATGTTGGTTTCTTGATATGAAAATATATATTTATTAAGATATGCTCATTACTAATAATTTTACAGAAATGTTAAGGAGTCAGTCTTATTTGATGTTAAGAATGTACAGTCCAATTTTTATAAGCTTCCTTGCTATATGTGGAAAACTTATTTTCCATGAAGTTGAACTGACAGAGAAAAATAATATGTATTGAATCTGTGTTTGTTTTATGCAGTCTCACGGTTAAAATTAAAATTTATGAAATATACAGGATTTTTTAAGTACACTTCAGCATTGTTGCAAATCCCTGTTTCCTTTTGAACAATATGCATGTTGCTGTTGATGTATTTGTTTCTTTATACCCTTTATCTCCGTGAATCTTAATTCTGTGTTGATGTGGTTCTTACTTGTGTTGAGAATGAGAATTAGACTATTGATTAATTGCTGTTTTTGCTATAGTTGATGTTTTTTGTGTGTTGATGGAGCCTTACTTAACAGCTTTAGTGTTTATTTCATGTTTTAAGCTATATATATGGACTCATTTGATGGAGTGCCTCCATATTATATAGTATTTCCTTCTGCGTAGTTTTGATTCCTTATTTATTTCTTAATACTTGATTTTAGTTCAATAATTTTCAGATGGTAATTCTGATTACTTTCTCTTCCTAAATTTACTGCTTGTTTTGGGAAATGTCTTTCTTATTATGTTTAAGCAATATTGTTGGTACAAAACAGGTTGCTTCCTTTAGCATCATTAGGAGTTTGACAATTATGGAAGTACTTTTCAATATTTATTTTCTATCTGCCTTTATTGTTATGTATGCTTTTGTATGCTTCATATCATGTGGTGTCTTCAATAGATAAACTTTTATACTTGTGTCTTGTAAGATCATGACATTATATTATAACATTACAAAATAATGTAAAACAGTAGAAGTAACAATAAAGCTTTCAGAATTGTACTAAATCAGTAGTTATAACAATGGAGGTAAGCATAGAAATGCAGAAGGTACTGGTAGTTTCTTTGAAGAAAATTTAAGATTGTGACTTCTTAGATCAGATAATAATCATGATTTCTGTCTATGATTTGTAACTCTGTTGGCAATTATAATTTAGATTTATCAAATGCATGTCTATATCTGCATCATATGCTTGCCCTAATGCTGTTACTTTCTCTCAGAATCTAGATGATTTTCTTTTACACTGTGTTTCAAATTGTTCATTTAGCTTAGGCAAAATGCTTCTGCACTTGGGTTTGCACGGCAGCAGCTCAAAGCACTTTTAATTGGTAATGGAAAGGTATTAGTTGGTCAAGATTAGTTGTTTCCAACAATATTTTTTTGTATTCAACTGAACAATATTAGTTATGCATCGGTTTACCACATGCAACTCAAGTTCATTTTAAATGGTATTAATTTTTTTTTTAAAGCGTTAGTATTAATTAATCCAGCTTTAATTTCCACCAAACAGTTTTGGTTATTTTCACTTAAAATTAGTTGTGCACCCGGGTTACATCGTGCAAATGATGCACTCAAGTGTTACTCATTAGCTTATTATTTCAAGTTGTGCATTTCAGGGCGAAGCTTCCATCTCGAGCTAAAGGTTCTGCATGCCTACAAAATGAAATTGGTCTACAAATCGGGTTGGCCCCTGTATATTTGTTTTTGTTGCAATGGTTGAACTGCTCTTGCCCTCATACTTCAAATTATTTGAATATATTCCGTGAATTTATTTTACAAAGGTACATTCTCTATATTCTTGACCTTAGGTGTTAAATGGAAGGAATAATATTTCTCAATATCTTCTAGACCCCAAATTTAAGATTATGGCTCGCCTAGGGTTTCAGCTGTTATATTCCAGGTGCACCTTGACAGTAAGCAGAAGCTTCCAAATTCCGCGGTAGAAAAAGCAACAATTGGGCAATTCCTTGTTATGCTTGCTGTACTAACCGAACAATATTTTATACGCTTTTTGCGCCAAAAGGTGGGGGGACCTAATTTAGTTAAATCATCATTTTTTTCTAAATCAATCAGTGCCCGTGATCTTGTAGTAAATATGACTGCAATTAACACTCAATGTGCTATTCTTATAAAAGAAAGGCATACTGAATCTGAAGGACTTAACTATTATACCTTTTATTTGGTATATTCTTAAACTAAAATTTTTATTTACAGTTCGTTGGGAAGAAGATTGACAGATTTTTTGATTTATCTTAACAGTCTAGATTAAATAAATATGTAGTTTAATTTTTTTTAATATCCATATGGCTTTTGTTGCTAGTTGTTTTTAAAGCTCGGATGGGTACCTAAAAATGGCTTATGAAAAAATATTTTGTATATAATATAAAATGCTGATATGTACATTATTTAACTGGACCATCAGGTGAATGGAAAGATTCTGTCATTTTTCGTCCTGAGGAGGCTTTTTTTTTTTTTTTTTAATGAAATAAAATATCTAGGCTTTCTTAAAATAAAAGAAGTATGGTTTTAGGGATTTTAACGCATTCTACCTTAAAAAACTCTTAAATGATGTTTCATAGGATTAGCTCCTTAGTTTCTATCGGGCTTATATTTTTTGATTTCTAAATCTTCACCTTAAAAACCATATAGTTTAGCCTTGACTTAGCCTTTTATGGTAAAGCTTTGTGCTGCACTACAACAGACTTTACTTTGCAGCTGGCGATATTACCATCACTGAACACCTGTATGATAGCTCATTGAGCTAGACAGTCATCAAGATGAACGTCATGGCTTTGATAAGTTGGTTCAGAAAGAATATGAATGATAATATTAAGCCATTTGATGTCGATATGGAGAGAAGATGAATGTGGAATTTGTTTAGAGTATACCCAAGATGGTCTTACTAAATTGCTGTCATGCAATGTGCATCAACTGCTACCGTGACTGGTAAGCTATGACTGCTTGTTTCTGAGTTTTGGTCTCTAAGATGGTATTTGCTCTGCTACATCTTAAAGGTTATATCTTAGTTTAAAAATAAGATGTTGAAGTGTTTGGATGGGATAGTATAGTGGAGCTCTAAGACATTAGTAATGACAATTTTTGTTATTCAAATAACTAAATTTATTGGAGTTTGTGAAAAATAAAATCCAGTTTTAGAAATAAGATTATTTACTTTTTAGTCAAAAACCTTGCAATTTTGGACTAAATTTAACAAAGTTTGACTCGCTCACCCAATAAAAATAAAAAATGAAATATATAATGAGAACTATTAGTCCTAACAAAAAAGAAAGTATTAATATATAGGCTGAAATAATTTATAGTGCTTTTCAATAAAACAACTAATATTTATCATCATATGAGCGTGCTTTTCATCACGATTTGAATTTTTTTTCCACGGCTGAATTTTTTCCACAACTAATGAAACATGAGGTAGGTTTTGGTGGACGGTCGATCTCATGGGAAGCATAATTTGGGAAACGACACTTTTGACACACATTTTGGGAAAGGAGGGTGTTAATTTGGCCTTTTAGTTTGTGAACTGCTCCTTTGTGGAGTCCATCTCACTCAAGAATTTGCCCCAAAAATGTTAAAAACAGCTATGTTGAAATTTTTTTAGTCAAAATGGGTCAAAATTTTAGTAATTTGCACGGTTCAACTGGTGCACCTAGGTGTTATTCTATTTTTAATAAATAGCTTATAAGCTCTCTTTACGGGTTGTTTCTAATCTTAGTGAAGGTGTAGAAGTGTTTTTTTTGAAGTTGGTGTGACCTAATTTTGGGTGTGTTTTGAAACATTAAAAACCAAACTTAGAAACACTTATTTTCAAAGCTATATATTCACAGCCTTTTGAAATAAGTGTTTTTAAAAGCTGTTTTTAAGTGTTTCAAAACACACCTTTCATTAGAAAAATACACACTTAGGGCTTGAGCAGTGGTTGAAACAGCCATGTAATCTTCTTTTGAAAGAGTGCCCAACACTTTAAGGAGTTTCCAAGGTGTTAAAATAGGGGCAGCTTTGGCAAATTTGACTTAAATTAAGCCTGCATGGCAGGAACATGAGATCAGAATCGTGGCCTGCTTTGTCGAGGAAGCATTAGCAGGTGATTCTGGCGACTTATGGTTTATGACATAACGGAGACGTAGTCGACCAGAACCCTTTCAAAAGGGAAGACATGCTGAGGTTCTATCTGTACTATAAACAGCTTGCCCTAAAGATATTCCTGATGCACTGTTCTTATTTTATATAACGAATACTTGATCTGATATGATATGAAATAAATATATGTACAGCGAAATTGAAATCAAATGCCGACCAAATGTCAATAGCGTCTGGCGCACGTTCTCTGCCGTATTCTGCATCTTCCTCAGCTCATATCAGATTTTACTAGAATAATGTACATGTTGTCAGTTAATGATTTAAAGTAAATACAAAAAGTTCTAGTTTTTAACATCCTTTCTAATAGTTTAAATGGATGGACGATTAATGAAAACTTGAGTTGAAATTTATATGTTTCTTGATGATTCGTAAATTATTTATAATTTCAAATTCATAACCAAACAAATAGTAGGAATTATTATAGAATATATTGTTGCTGGGACTTTTGCAGAGCTTTTTTGTTCTCTGTAATGCAGGATAGCTTTCAAATCGTCTGGAGTTAAGTTCACTATACATATAGGTTCTCATTCTTTGCGTTGTATCCTGAGCCTCAATTAGTAAGACTTGTGGTTTGTAAATAATTGTAGAAAACTGGTCGAATAAGTCCCTCATCTTATCAGTGAGGATTAAATAAATAATTTCGTTTATACATCTAAGCCCTTCTCCTTTTTAGTTGAGATCAAATAGGTCCCTCCTTTTTTGTGAGATCACACTTTATGTCAAAATTAAAAATGCGACACTACCTTCAAGATTGGCCTAGAAGGATGTATGTAGGTTTGAAGATTCAAGATGTATCTTGCTTTTGGAGTGCCAGTTTGACCCTACGCCCATCAATTTGACAAATAACCAGATACCCTTGTTGGTGGATCTACAATTTATTGGAACGCCAATCCTGCGGCCCCCATTAGTGGATTTGTCAAGAGACCTTTCACTACGGACGGATTTGATTTCCCATTAATGGCTTTGACCAGATAACGAAGCTATAAAAAATAATAAATAACACGACGTATGGCCAAATCATCATTGGGCCTAATATTGAGCTTATCAAAAATAAAATATAATTTATATGGGATTGCCAAATTGGTGGACCCTCGTTAGGTGGACTTATATTTCTATTTAAACAAATTAAGTGGGTTTCCCGTTAGTGGACGCCAAAGTAGAAAACTCCTGGCCAAGCGATCAATTTCGAACTATTTAATTATGCCCTAGTTAATTAACGGATTTGAAGATGCTCATTAATGATTTAATGATTTCTGTCCTCCGATTAAATTTCGCCCTGGTACGAGCACGAAATATCAAAAATAAATAAATACGCATTTAATACCGCCCGTCGCATTACTTTTTATTTTGGAATAAAGTTGGTCATATTTGAGTTATCAAAAAAATAAAATAAATACGACGTTAAGTACCATGCCGCTGCATTACTTTTTATTATGGAACAAGGCACATACCAATACAAGATTCAATTCAATAACAGTGGGTTTATTATTTGAAATTATTAAAATTCGAGGGTGCTTCAGTATGATTTGAAAATGGTAATGATAATGAATATTATTAAAGATCAATTATTACGAGGTTATTGATTTAGCGTTGATATTACTTAATTAGAAAAATCAACATTGATGTCGTATGAGAATGATTTGAATTGAACGGTGATGAAAATAGAATTAATCAATTACACTTCCATTTTCACATCAAATTGTCAAGCGAAGAGGGATCTAGAATTTAAATTTGGGATATATTTGATTGATTTGAAATTTGAGATAGATTTGAATATCTTTTTCCTAATTATCATAATAAAAATCTAATTTTATTTTCTGACACAAAATATAAAGGGGATATATTTATTTTAAGGTATGGGACACATTAGTAATTTTATCTTAGAAACTTAAGCCAATTCAGTCCATTCACTAATTATATATATGTTCTAATATAAATTAACTAAAACCACTCTACTTAATTACTAGAACTTCACTTGCAACTAAATAAAATAGCGTTTTAATTAAATATAAATAACCTAAATGGTTCTACCCCATTACAATTTCTTGAATTAAATCGCGATTATGGGGGCAATTGTAATCAATCCCTCCGCCACTAAAGAATATTAATAAGGAATTATTTTCATTACCCTCATTCATACCCCAAATCAAGTGGCCTCAGGTTCAATATTAATTTTGATTATTAAACTTTACTTCAATTTCAATTTTAGTCACCGAGTTTAACGAAACCATCAAAAGTAATCATTCAACTATACTTTTTTAATCAATTTGATTAGAACGTTAGTTGACCGTCGTGATTAATGTGAAAAGACTATTTTGAGGTATTAAATGCAATTATATGAATTAATGCCATAAAAATAATTTAAAAAAATAATTTTAATTTTAGTCAAAATAATTTGTCGCTTTTTCCCACTCCATCTTCTTCCCGCCCAACCCACTCATAGCCACGACCACCGCACCCTGCAATCCTCACACAGTTGTGCTGCCGTGAGCCCGACCCTCGTTGCCGCTGTTTTCCCATCGATTTACATTTTAATTCTCATCCCCTACCACACTATTCCTCCTAATTAATTCTCTTTTAAATTTTGCAAAAAAATTCCGTAACAAATAAATTTTCTTAAAAAATTTACAGAGACAAAAACAAAAGAACAAAGAGCCATTTATGCTCTATTTCAAAGTAAACAAACATATGCAGAATCAATCAGTTAATCTCAATTTATCAATGCAAAACTCAATTTCCAAAAGCCTTAATTCGTCAATTTCAAATTATGAAGAGGGAAGAATACAGATGGAGAGATGAACTGGAGGGTGGGGATTAATTTGTTTTTTTCTTTTTAATTTCAATATGTATATCATTTGATTGATATTATTATTAATTACTTATATTTTATTTTTTATATAAATATCTTAAATAATTACATTTTTGAACCCTAAATAATTGTTTTCATCATGTCAACGACGGTCCAACTAACGTTTTAACTAAAATTGATTAAAAAGTATAATTTAATGATTAATTTTGATGGCAGAGTGAAACTTGTGCTTGAAATCGAATCAAGAAAGTTTGTTGGCCTGAACCCGACTATCCGACTAGAACCCAATTCAATATAATATTTATGGGCAATAAACATATATATAGATCTCCATACAGATTACCTTCACCCATGCTTTGTCAAGAAAACTATTAGAGATCTCCATATTGTACCTATAGTAGAAGTCCCTTTTATTAAACATTAGTAATTTCAAATAACACAAATCACTTAAATGCCAACTCACATAAGTATATTGTCATATAAAAGAGAAGAGCCGTTCACTTGTCATCATGATGTGCACAACAAATTAAATGAAAAATTATAGGTTGTGATTACTAATTCATGTAACTCAAGTAAGGAGTGAGCTATCATCAGAGAAGTGAAATTGCAAAGGAAATAAAATAGCTCACAAAACTCGATTTGACTGCTTCTTTTTCATCGAACTATAACACAACAAAGGAGAAAAAGCACAATCGTGGCGATAAGTATTTACCTGCAATCCACTGACCACGGTACCAGCTCGGCGGCGGTTGATCTGAAAATATGAGCAGTGCCTGGGTATGAAGACGGCGGCGCACGTCAACAGTCTCCTTGACGGCGATCTGCTATGATCTGTCGCGATATGAAAAAGAATTCAGAAATATGTAATGTATTTATGATAAATCACACACGCACTTTTGTCGCTCCCTGAATCATTGAGATCAAAACTTTCTCCATTCGTCGAACATTGTTCATGTAACCAAATCAACAAAATCCCAATTCAGCATGCATGTAGAATTGTTGCACCGTTTTGTCGATAGGCTAAAGTCCTCAATTACCACAACCCTCTTCGATAACCATAATGTCGTGAGAAGGCAGCGGACGACATTGAGAGGAATTAGGAAAGATATGGGCAGAGAAGCCGGTTTGAGGCAAGGCGCGTCATGGGTTATAATTAAGATAATTAATTGATAATTTTATAAAAATATAAAAATAATTAATTTTATCCAGTGACCCTTGAATTCCAAATTAACTTACTTAATTTAAGATTTTTATTAAATTAAAAATATCTGAGAGCGTTACTTTATGTATAACATTCAAGACCCTTGAATTTCTAACTTAATTTGTAAATTTATATTATAAGATTTAATTGACACATGTCAAGTGTAGAGGGTGCCCACTTGGCAGCTTCTTCGTAGAAGAATCATCCTTTATAATATTATATATATATATATATATATTAATTTAAACATGGGGCACACTTGGATTTGAACCCAAGACCTCTCTCTTAATTACAGGGGCAAACCGCCCCTGCTAAAAGGCAATTTTAAAATTGTAGAATTATGCGTAAAAAGGTTTTTGAACCTAAGACTTTGTTGTGCATGTATAAGAATCTTTCTCGCCACGCAGGTTCGCCAGACGAACACATGGACTAATAAATCGAAAAGTGCTCAAGGGTCTATTGGGACAGATGTTTTCGGCAATGATTTAACATCCGCTGTCTACCTTTTGCTCGCCAGAGCTCGACAAATGGGCGACTGGGGACATTTCCTGTAGGCCGCTGCATCACACAAAAAATATGCTCACTCCGGTAATCTCGATGGCTACTTCGCCAAACTGGCGAGCGCAAGAAGTGGATGAATGTATCGTCTCGATTTAATGTAAAGGCAAGACCGTCTGCGAATCAAGGCTACTTCGCTAAGCCGCAAGGAAATGCAAGAAGTGGCTTAACAGAATTTCTATCACCAGAGAAGTGGAAGATTCGTTCAACCCGATGGCTACTCGCCAAGCCGGTGAGCCAAGTCACATGACGATTTTATGTTTCATCGATCAATTTCGGGTTATTTTCACTTTTGGTCATTGAATCTTTTTACCTCAAATTCCTTTTGGTCACCGAGTTTCAATTCCTTCATCAAAATTAGTCATTTAACATATTTTTTAGTCGAATAGTTATGACGTTAGTTGACCGTCAAGATATTAACAGAACAAATGAATTGCATAAATTATATCACTTGTTCTTACTAAAATCATATTCTTTTCCCTTTTTCTCCCTTTTCTCCCAAGCCCTATTTCCTTCAATTTCAATTCCATTTCTCTCCGGAATCTATACAAGCCAAAAAGTAATATAAGGATGGTTGTTTGAGATTTTGTGATTTTTGATGCTCGGAATTCTTTCATTTTCTATCAAATTCTAAGAGGAGACAAGTATGGTCTGCATACCAATATGGTAAGCTCTCTGAATTACAAAATTTTTTGCTTTTTTTTGTTTTAATGCCGTTGAATAATGCAAGTAATTTTCATATTTATCAATTTTTATTGTTGCTTTACGTTTATTGATTTCTTTTGGTTTTTCTACTGTCACGATGCAAAAAGAATCAACCCTTCCACACTAAAAATCATTCATGGTGAAAATGGCAAGAATCGTAAAGTGTAAAATATGAAGTGGGTATTGCAGATTATTTTAGGTTAATTAACCTAATGCTTTTTTACTAATCAATTAGACTATGATGAATAGAAGCATCAGTTTAGAACTAATTTACATGACTAATTTTGATGAACGATGAAATTCAGTTGACCAAAAGTAATTTGAGTAAAGTTTGGTGACTAAAGTAGAGTGCTCATCAATTTCATCTCCCAAAAATACCCTAAAGTAGTTATTTCAATTCAATTAATTACCATTTTCAAACAGGAACCGGAACTAAAGAATAATCGTACGAATTACGTGAAGAAAATCGGTGACTCTCTCAATCACGATGGTTGGTTGAACAGCTTAGTCGAACATTAGACTGTATAACTATATCCATAGTCATTCGCCCGAATTTCGCAACCCAAATCAATGCATCATTAAACACACCCTTCTGCATTTCCTCGGTGTACATGCACGGGAATTCACTACTTCCTTTTTTCTTGCAACAATTTCTCGAACCACTTGAACTGTTTTTCCAAGCGACTGCGGAATATTGTTCAAAGTAACGTTGTTTCCCAGCAACGGAAATGTGGATCTATAGCTCCTGGAGCCGGAGCAGCAAAGTTGACGCCGTGAGATCTATTTGGTGGTTTTAGACTAAATTAGAAAAACTGGATAATTATGAAACTATTTTAAAAGCGCAAGAAATTGTGCACTATTTGAATTTTAATTTTCAACTAATATTATTTTATTTTTAATTTATAATAATGCTCCGATTGGATACGCGTAGTGCTTCGAGAATGGTTGACTCGAACCAGCTATAAAACTTGTCTCCGTACCTCAAAAAATCGTTCTTACGGTTGAACCAAAAAAATAAGCTAAAACTTCAGTAACCGCTTGAATAATTAAAATAGATTTTTTATTTTTTTCTAATTTTTAAAATTTAAAATTAACTTTAATTTTTATCATTTCTATTTTTAAATTTTAGTATTTTAAATTGTATTTTTTATGATTTGTTTAGGATTCCTGTTGTGTTTATTTTTCTAATATGAAAAATTATAAATTCATCAAATTTTAATTTTTATAAGTGCACATTATTTTATTTTTAATACCAATGAAATATTTTAAGAAAATAGATAGAGCGTCGATCCAAATCGTTGAACCACAAATAATTGTCCAATCCGGTTGGTCGATTGATCCGCCAGAAAACACCTTGTATAAGAATTAATGATATTAGTTTGTAAGTCATAATTTATAAATTTCATATTATGAACAAATATAATCAATGAAAACTTACTTTATTCAAGAAATTTAAATAAAAAATAAACTTGAAGTAAAATTAATCGACCTGGTTTCAAATATAGAAAAACAAAGCATGAAAGCAAATTAAAATGAAAAAACCTCAAATCCTGGAAAATCAATCTTCTGTAATCACAAACGCACCAGTTACAACTATAACAGTTAATCATGCATCCTGCAATCACTATTCTAATTTATAAAGCATCCCATTCCACCACCCAAAATCTTAAAAAAAAAAAGGTTATAACTGAAGCACTTGTTTATAATCTGCACTGCTAAAAATCATGACTGCCCTTGTTGCTCAACAAGTCACTAAACGGCGGTTGAGTATAACATCCCATTGAAAAACGCATCCGCTAAACTTTGTACATTGGTTTTTTCAGTTGGGTGAACCCCGTCCCAGTTGACATACTTGGAAGGGTCAGCACGAAAGGGAGAAGGGGGCGCCGCACTGGGGGAAAGTTATTGATGACAGAGCATCGCTACCAAGGCCACAGCACGCGTTGAAAAAGTCCCTGAATCCAAGACCACTTTGCGTTCTTATCACGCTAAGGTACGCGTTCTTAGTAGTCTGCGTAAACTATGATGGACTGAGGAAGGATTTCTGAGGGAGTCGAGTTTGGCTTGAGGCGTCGTTGTGACTGGAAGCTTTTGCCTGTTGCCCGTCCGCTGCAGCCATCAGAGTCTCTCTCTACAGGAGGAGAGAGCTCATTCAATGGATGTTAAGCATCCTAGTGAGGGGAGGCCTTACCACAATGTACTTTGCACCTTCTTCAGCATTGCCTGTATATGATTAATATCATTAGTTGTTCAATCAAATTACCCACCTAATACTTTTAATGAAAAACTAATACTTTATTATTAAACAATTAATACGGTTAAAAAATATACACATGGATTAGTATGCTTCTTCAGCATTGGCTGTATAAAATCATGGGATTAGTATGCTTCTTCAGCATTGGCTGTATATAAATCATCAGGATTAATATGCTTTAGTTGTTGTCAAGAAATTAAGAAAATGTAAAAATATAAAAGTCCCATTTTGATCGATCTTATTAAATTTTTTAACAAAAAATAAAATTTGATTTTGTTCCTATATAGTGTAAAATTCATACCAATCAATACCTTTTTGCAATTTTGCAAGTTAACTAATTTTTTTAGTGATGCAACTAATACCATCAAACTAATAATTTTAATGAAAAAATACTTTATAATCAAATAACCAATACTTTGCAAAAATCACATAAAAAATATAAAGGATTTACAAAAGATCAAACTGATTTACACAGGCTGTACTTCCTCCACAAAAAATTATAAAAGAAAAATTCTTTTCATGAATACAACTTATATTTATTTCTATTTGACACCACCACAAAGTTTTTGAAAAGATACCATATATGTGTCATATTTCTATCATGAATCGGTTAATCAATTTGTCTAAATTAATTAACCTTACAAGAAATAATTCTAAAAAGTAATACCACTAACGTGTCCTCTCGGCCAAGACACGCGCAGTTCCAAAAATAAAGAGTAAAAATTCATTTATGGTCCAACGAGACACCTACCCTCTACAATTTCGTATTTGTCATCACTATTCCACGGATACAGAAGAATTTTTTTCTTTCATGCGCTTGAACATTCCGTTAAGAATCCATTAAGTTCAAGGCAAAGGAGTAGGGGTAAAATGTTTGATTTCATGAATTTGGTTAAAATCCCATGACTTATATTACTAAAAGAGTGTGACTTTTTACTATAAAGACCATTTTTTTTACTATAAAGGGGATACTATAAAAAGTGAAGGCGTAACTTATATTATGGAAGAAATGTATTGTAGTGATAACCCAAGGATATGCGACTATATTCTCTTAAAGTCTGACTTATATTATTCAAGAAAGATGTCTCGTAAAAAAATCAATTTACCGCCAACAAATTTTGCGGCATATCAATCAAAAGTTCAATTGCATCTTTGGTCTCAAACCTTGTCCTATGAGACCTCAAACTACCTTCTTTAATAGAAAATAATTGTAAAAGATCAAAAAATTGTATGCAAGCCATTTTGACAGGATCGAAATGTGGTGGTGAATATTGGGACCAAAAATCGTACAAGTATCATGTCCTATGAAACTCAAAACAATTTTACTCCAAATAAACAACAACTAATTTACATATATACCTGTAGAAAATCAGCGACGCTTTGTACGGCAAGCTGCTGGATGGTTTTCGCGGTAGAACAAAAGAGCCAAAGTACTATAGGCATAATCCATTGGCCCCTCATTTCTCCAACCCAAATCAACGCATCAATAAACACACTCACACTCCCTCGGCGTAGTTACAGAATCTGATACACCCTGTCCTTTCAACACCGAATCCACCGAGCTCCGGCTGAGAAGAGACTGGTGGAATAACAACTGCCAACGCATTCCGTTCCTAACGAAGAACCGTGGATCACAGCTGTGATCCGAGACGGTGTTGACGCCGTGAGATCTGTCGGCGGGTCGATCGAGATAAGGTGGGAGGAAGGGAGAGACAGGGACCGCATGAGAAAGCCCACGACAGACGGGCCGTCGGAGTAGCGGTTGGTGGGCGCGGTGGAAGTAGGTGCGCTGCATTGGCGGCATGAAACGAATATGGTGATCAAGCGCCCGGGACGGACTGGTGTTGTTGGTGTCCGTGGAACGAAATGCCGAAGGCGTATACGTTCTGAAATTAGTGACTTGTTGGGCGCATGTTGAAGATTGGTAAAGATTAGTGTGATGATTGTGAGGGAGAGGAATAATTAGGGGGAAGTTGAAAGTTTGGGCCATCTTTTTATGTTTTGATCAGTGGTGAATTTTTAGGGTTGTAAAAGGTTATTTTATAGGCAATTTGAATTTCAAAATTGTGTATTGACAAGAATTAATGGATAATGGTCGACATGGCAGGTGATTGTTTAAAATTAAGTGAATTAGTATCTCATCAATCTTAATTTTGTTTCGATTTAATCTACTATATTTTTGCAATAATTAATTTTTTTTTTGAAATTTTAAATCATTTACATTTTAATTAATTGCTTCCTTGTATATTAATTTTAGAGATCTTTTTTTGAAACTGAAAAGTGAAAGGAGAGGAAATTGAAGAGATCTTTGGTAGGGGTATGTTGAAAAAAGGAAATAAAATAGTTAAAATTATGACAATAATTTTAATACAGAATTTTGAGTTTATAAGAGGTCAATAATTATTATGAAATATGAGTATTTGTGAATATTTCAGACCTTTTTCCTTGAACTCACAGTCTCTGGAATGAATCTGTTATGTAAAGTCTAGCGTTTTTAAGGATTTGGTAATTTTATAATCTGAATGTGGCAACTTCTTCACACTGTTATTATTATTATTATTTTGTAAACCACACTGTTATCTTAATTAATTCTAGATTTTTCTCATTTGCATTGTGTTAAACGTGTTATATTATGTTGTTTTGCTATTTTTTAATTGTATACTAATTGTGTAATTGATTGATTGATGCATATATATCTTTTATACATAATAGCTTTTCTATTTTTATGAGTTGTAGAAAAATTGAAATTAATTTATTTGTAAATTAGCATTAAATTCGTTAATTATGTATTTCAAATTTTCAATGTGAATTTAAATGAACTTTTTGATATTTAATCTGTTATTTGTGTATTTTAAATAAACTGGTGTGAAGGTATTATACTCTTTATCAATAGGTATTACTTAAATTACGTGAAAGGTATTACACTTATTATCAATAGGTATTACGTGAAATCACGAAAGGTATTACCTTGATATCGATAGCTATTACTTAAAACAATACTACAATAAAATAAAGAATTCATTTAACAAAATAATAATAAAAAGAATTGGCTAAGGAATTTTCTAAATGTATAAGTAGTTTTCCAACAAAAATAACTCGATCCTCAAATAAATGTCGATGCATAAAATTGGTTCAAGTATGATATAGGATTCAATGAGGATCATATGTTGAATGTTAAATTAATAATCAACAAGCTTGACCGTGAAGAGTCCTTTAAATTTCAATTTAAGATTCGAAAAAACACGCCAGTAGAGGTTTCATGTGTATTACTCTCCAACAATCCTGTAAAGTGAAAAGTGAAATTGAGAAAGAGATTCTTGGGTAGGGGTATGTTGAAAAATAGGAGGGTCAAATAGTTGCAAGGACAATAATTTAATACAGAATTTTGAGTTTTAAGAGGCCAATTATTATGAAGTATGAGCATTTTTACGTCTAGACCCTTTTCTCAATTCGAAGCTCAATCACAAATTCATTCCCGATATTGTTTCAAATAATTTAGTCATATTTTTGTTGTCGAGTTTAGTCCTTATTAATTTTGATAATGTCCAATTTTAGTCTTCTACCGATTTGACGCTTGTTGCTTTTATTTGGGGTATTCGATGACGCTGCAGGACCGGATTGCCACGTATATTTTTTTTAACACTTGAAATTCCGTGCATATAAAATTAAAGTTAAAAATGGTAATTGACGGCAAGAATTAGTCAAATAGTGTACATCGATGTACCAAGTCACAATAACCACTTTAAAGCCCCAATAAAAGGGCAAAACGACGTTGTTTTACCGATTTTGATTAAATTCCATATCATGCTATTTTATCTAAGTCGACGCTTAAAAATAATTATGAAACTAAATCTATTTGAGGTCCCAATGAATCTGTTATGTAAAAGTCTAGTTGTTTTTATGATTTGTGTTATTTTACAATCCGAATGTGGCAACTTCTTCACACTGTTTTTTTTTTGAAACCACACTGTTATCTTAATTAATTCTAGATTTTCACGGCATTGTGTTAAACGTGTTATATTATGTTCTTTGGTTACTTTTTAATGAAAACCACTGGTTATCTTAATTAATTCTAGATTTTTACGGTATTGTGTTAAATATGTTATATTATGTTGTTTTACATTTTTTAATCATTGTACACTGATTTGTGTAATTGATTGATTGATGGCATATCTTATACATAATAACTTTTCTATTTTATGAGCGTAGAAAATTTTGAAATTAATTTATATTTCTAAATTAGCATTAAAATTCGTTAATTGGTATTTCAAATTTCAACACGAATTTAAATGAACTTTTTGATATTTAATTCGTTATTTATGTATTTTAAATAAACTACGTGAAGGTATTATATGTACTCTTAATATTAATGGGTATCAGTTCATTAAAAAAAATATCAATGGGTATTACTTAAATTTAGAAGGTATTATCAATATCAATAGATATTACTTAAACTACGTAAAGGTATTACTTGATATCAAAAGTTATTACTTAAACAACGTGTACTACAAATAAAGAATTCATTTTAAAAATAATAAAATAAAAGACTATTAAGGAATTTCTTCTAAACACAAGTAGTTTTCAACAAAAATAACTCGATCCTCAAATAGTGAAGAGAAAAAAAGTTTTTTGGTCCCATAACTTTCCTCAGAATCCGCTTTTTATCCCAAAATTTAACTTTTTCAATTTTGTCCCATAACTATCTCGATTGTCCAATTTGTGGGCTTCGTGAATTAAGTATTTTATGTTTTGGGCTTCAAATTAGGGATTTAAGTGTTTTTTTTCACCAGCATTTATTTTAATTAAAAAAATTCACATCGACGTACTTAAAAGACCAACTTGATGGCGTGTCATAGGACCAAAAGTCGAATTTACAAAAGTTATAGGACTTAAAATCAAATAGCCATAGTTACTAGGATTAAGATCAAAATAGGTCGAATCTCATGATAAAAAAATCAATTTTCTTCCCATAAATAAATGCGAAAATATCAAATATCATTAATCATGTCGTGGCCCAAGCTTTATTGCAAGTATTAGCGAAAATAAATAAATCATCATAAAGAATTATGAAAGAATTCGCCTCAACTAAAAAGTCCTAACTTGTAGAGAGGGTGAAAATCAATTTATTAATTTTCCTAAACACTCCTCTCACCTGTGGGCCGGAATCACCGCCTCCGCCTTCTTGGGAGGAGGCCCAACGAGCGACACTTTATACGGGGCGGAGTGCTTCCAATAGAATCGACCAGATCCTGGCCGAGCCTAAGCTCGATACCATGAAAGAATTCCACACATCTAAAAAATCCAACTTTTAGAGAGAGGGTGAAAATCAATTCATTTATTTAATTTTCCTAACAAATTACCCCCTCATCGAGATCCCCATTTGCTCAACAGATTACCAAATGCAATTATAAGAACTGTTATCCCGTGAAAAACCCATGAAATGCGGAAAAATCATGAGTATATAAACAGTGATGAGGGCGTATGATTCCAAATTTCGGCTTTTAAAAAACGACGTGTTCGGCTTATAATCAAATGCATATGACAAGAACATAAAGAATTTAACACACGATTTTATATGGTTCTATAACTCGGCCCCACGGCCCACTCTTCCCCATCGCCAGGCACCAATCTCAACCAATCGATCTTCAGTTTTACGCGTGTTAGTCCAACACGATACAATAGATGCTAATGAGTTCTCACTCTCCTGGACTTATCACCCTCCCTATCAGTGCTTCAACAATTCCTCCTCACTGGATCGCTTCGGACGCTAATTCAGTTCTCACTACACCGTAAAGTAAGCTAGTCCAACTAACTTACAACTTTGCTTAACAAAATTTTAACCTACCTCCTCAGCTTGGGTAAAGATTGTTCG
>JBBCBC010000183.1:0-100000 GCA_037126765.1 Stenogyne calaminthoides | reverse complement strand
GCCCGGGCGGGGATCAATTTCGCCCGGGCACTTGCTTTTTTGCGTTTACTTAATGAATTTTATTTTATATGTCCTAAAATTCGTTATTTTTCTATTTTTTTTTTAAATTCTTTATTTCAATTATCTTATTTAATAATTCAATTACATTTTAATATAATAATTTATATTTTTTATTTATAAATTTTAATTTAATTATATTATATTAAATTTGTATTTTTTTTAACTTATTTTTAATAAAATTAATTCTATATTAATTTACAATTAATTTTTTTTCATTTTTTTAAATTCTTTATTTCAATTATCTTATTTAATGAATGTACCACAATTTAATATAATAATTTATATTTTTTATTTATAAATTTAAATTAAATTGTATTTTTTTTTACTTATTTTTAATAAATTTAATGCCATATTAATTTACAATTCATTTTTTTTCAAATTTTTTTAAATTCTTTATTTCAATTATCTTATTTAATGATTCAATTACATTTTAATATATTAATTTATATTTTTCATTTATAAATTTAAATAAATTGTATTTTTTTTAATTATTTTGAATAAAATTAATTGTATATTTATTTAAAATTCATTTTTTTTTCAATTTTTTTAATTTTTTATTTCAATTATCTTATTTAATTATAGTTTTTATATTGGATAATTAGCAAAAATAAATTATGTTAAGCAATGTCAAATAACGTGTAATATGCAAATACATGAAAATATTACAAATGAAAGACAATATAAATATTATTTGTTATTCTCATCGTTGCCTCCATCTGTATCATCATCGTCATCATCCTCATCCTCCTCCTCCTCTTCATCCTCCTCTTCCTCACCATCTTCATTCTCATTCACATCGTCATCTTCATCATATTCGTTATCCTTCCCGCCGCTGTCAATCTCTATCAAATCTGGATTTGCAGCAGTTAAGTGTATGAAAAGATTGAAATCTTCTGTATGCACTTCAGTTTGAGCATCAGTGATCTCGCCTTTACTTTGCAAACAACCATACATTCATTATTTGCTCTAGAACCTGGATACGTGCAGTAGTATATTTGGGATACCTGAGCAACAAACACAAACAGATCATACCCCAGATATTTTCTTCTTCTATGAACATCGACCAGTTTGTATTCGGGATGAATCCTTGTTCCTGAAGCAGATGGATCATACCAATCACACTTGAACAACACAACAGTTTTCTCAGGGAACCCCAGATATCCTACTTCAACGACTTCTTGTAGGTGTCCGAAGTAATCTTGGCTTTCTCCATTGAACATTGCACTGTTAATGCAAACTCCACTGTTTGCAGTAGACCTGGTCGATGCATACTCCACCGTATGGAATTTGTAACCATTTACATAGTATCCTTGGTACGTGTTGACCCGACGTAGTGGTCCTCTACTGAGATCCCGCATAAATGGGTTCTCAATGTGTTGATTATAACCCTGTGACGGTTTTAGATTAAATATATAATTGTAAACATATAATATGAATTCACTAATAAACGGTGGTTAGATAGCACTCACATAGTTTTGGAACCACTCTGGAAAATCACGAGTAATAGATTCACCTACTTGTGCATCAAAGATGTTTGGATGTATACGGTGTAGCTCTTCAGTATAGATCCTTATTGAAAGCAATATATATTATTAATCATATATTATATAATTATAATAAATATGCTATAATTAATTAAAAGTGTAAATGATACGCATATGAAATACTTACTGAATGTACGGTTGTACTTCATCACAATTGAATAACACATACTTCTTCAATCTCTTGTCGGTTTAACCATGGTCGTTCAATACTTTTTCCCGAACATCCACCTGGAAACTTAAACACGGACAAGTTACCCTCAATATCATCATCAACATTGTCTGTGTCTCTACCGTTGTAATTATGAGGCTCGTTTCTCAACCTTGTTCTAACATGATCCTCGAAATAGTAAGAACAAAATGTTGTAACCTCCTCACACGAGTAGGCATTAACAATTGATGCTTCAACTTTTGCCTTTTGTTTAACATTGAGCTTCAAGTTATGGAGATACCTATAGATATATAATAAAAAAATTGATAAGAGCTAAACATAAATATATATATATATATATATATATATATATTTGTATAAATAGATTGTTCAGTGAAGGTTTACCTCTCAAATGGATACATCCACCTGTATTGCACTGGACCAACAATTTTGGCTTCATATGCTAAGTGCACCGGTAAGTGCTCCATCGAATCAAAGAAGCTAGGAGGGAAAATACGCTCCAATTTACATAAAATAACTGGAATGTCTTTCTCCAAACGGACCATGTCGTCCCACGTAATCATTGTAGACGTTAAATCTTTGAAGAATAGACTCAATTCAGTTACAGCCCTCCAGATACTGTTCGGTAGGAATTCCCGGAATGCGAAGGGCAACAATCGTTGCATAAACACGTGACAATCGTGGCTTTTCATCCCAGACACCTTCCCATTTGATGTGTTTACACAACAACCCAAATTGGAAATATAGTCATATGGAAATCTCAGCTTTTCAATCCAATTACACAAAGCCACTTCTGTTTCTTATCAAGTGTGTAATTGGCTTGGGGATATCTTCATGTACCCTCATCCCTCTTCAGGTGATCACGTTTGCATATCTCGTTCAACTCATCACGCGACTTTGCAATGTATTTTGTCTTGCCCTCTGTGTTCATGATTGTGTGGAACAAGTTATCGAACACATTCTTTTCGATGTGCATCACATCTAAGTTGTGCCGAATCAAAAGTGAGCTCCAGTAGGGCAAATCCCAGAAAATGTTCTTCTTCTTCCAACCACTCAGTACCAATACAGTGACAAAGCATCAGAATCCTCCATGCAGTAAGGACATGCTTGTTTTCCAGATGTCCTCCATCCGGACAACATGGAGTACGCAGGGTAGTCGTTGATCGTCCAGAGCAAGGCAACCCTCATCGTGAAGTTTTGCTTTCTCGATACATCGTATGTCAGCACTCCATTTTTCCACAGATGTATCAAGTCTCTTATCAGAGGCTGAAGGAAAAAATCTAGTTTGTCATTTGGATTCTTTGGGCCAAGTATCAATACCGTGAGAAACATCGTTTGGGGCTTCATGCACATCCACAGAGGTAGATTATAAGGAGCCAATATAACCGGCCATAACGAATACTGCTTACCGTGCATTCCAAATGGACAAAAACCATCAGTGCTGAGACCTAACCGAACGTTCCTAGGTTTGTCCAAAAAAACAGGAAACACCTCGTCAAGATGTTTCTAGGCCATCGAGTCAGCAGGGTGTCTCATCACTAAGGAATCAGGATCAGATGACTCTGTATGATGCCATGTCATATCTTTGGTTGTTGCACTAGATTGATACAATCTCTGAAGCCGAGGAATGATAAGGAGGTAATACATCATTTTATTTGCCACTTTCTTCTTCTTATTCTGCTTCCCTCGACCGTCAATCCAGTTTCGACGCGGCTCTTTGTACCGAGAGTGCCCACAAAATCTGCACTTATCAAGATTCACGTCTTCTTCATTACCCCAGAATAACATGCAGTTATTGATACAACAATCAATACTCTCTACTGGTAGATCCATACTCTTCAACAAATTCTTGACTTGATATTCTGTAATAGACACCTTATTACCTGGAGGACAAACCTCATTGATCAACTTACTAATCTGGTTATAGGCTCTTTGAGAAAGTTTGTTCTCAGCCTTGATAGCCTTGAGTCAAGCATTGAATGACAACAGAAAGTGAGTTTGACATCCATCATACAGATCTTCGTCAGCTGCTTTGAGTATTCTGTAAAAAATAGATGATTCCTCATTTGGTTCCTCCTCCATAGCCTCATCTTGAAACCCACCAGCTTCCATAATCATCGTATGATACATATCCGGTGTATCCACTGCAGGTGTCTCAAACTGTACTCCAGGATCACCGACTCCATGATCATCATTGTATTCGAGAGCATTATAATACTCTTCAAGATCATTGAAATCAACATTCCATCGATCTTCACCATGACTTGTCCAATTGTAGTAATAAGGTACAAAACCATTCATGATGATATGTGTTTGAACATCGACAATCGCTCCGTATAACTTGTTCTGACACTTTCTTGCATTACACGGACATCTTATACGACCTTCTGAATTTGCTGCACCATGATTAATTGCAAAGTGAATGAAGTTATTAACTTCATTCAAGAACTCCATATTTATACGTCCGTTGATAAGTCGAGGAGTCGAATACATCCACTGACGATTCAGATATTCCATCTGTTTCAAATCATATCAATATATTAATTCTACAAAAAAATTAGACAGAGTTTCGTTTGTATATGTAAATATCCAAAAATATTATCCTTATCAAATAACATCAAACAAATCCACACAATATATGATCACAACATTCATTTAACATAAACTATCTACACAATATATATCAACAACAAATATAAAATAAACTTATCAATTATATACATTACACTATATATATATATATATATATTTTTAAACGGTAGAAATGTGAAAACATACGGTAAAATCGTTCTCGAGGAGTTGAAATGCTTCCGCTACACAATATGCACTTCAAAAATGATTTTCGCCTCTATCTACACAAAATTTGGTGTTGGTTTTGGAAAAAAATGGAGTTGGTTCGACTGTTTTGTGTAAAATAAAACTGCTGGTATTTTTTTGACAGTTTTTAGCGACAGATACATCGACGGTTACTTAAAACCGTCGCTATTATAGACGGATTCAGCGACGAAAATTACCGTCGTTATTATAGATGTTTTTTGCTATAGCGGAAGCCTCGTGACCAGGTACAATACTAACACATTAAAAAATAAATACATAATTAATAATTAATATTAAATTAATTAATTATATAATTAAAAAAAACAACACTTACTCTCCATTGATAATATTGATAGGAAAACGAGGAATAGGCGCCCGGGATGAAGCTTGGACGTTATTACCACCTTCAACATCCATCTAAATAAAATATGAAATTTATATATTAATTAAATAATATAAAATACAATTAAATATAAATAAATAAACGAAAAAAACATTAAAGTAGTACCGTGATATCGAAGAATACAGATGAAATTGTCTCATTTGTGTTGCTTTCTGATTTGATTGATGAGACATATGGGCAGGCAACAACGATATTTATAGAATTGGATTTAGCGACGGATTTAAAAAATCCGTCGTTAAAACCTACCCAATTAATGACAGCGGCTCCAACGGGCATATCTCTTCATTTTCTGCACCATTTAGCGACGGATTTTAAAAATCCGTAGCTAAAAGTGGCGATTTGAATTAACCGTCGATGAACCGTCGCTAAACCGTCGTAGTTAGCGACGGTTTTGGTGTCCGTCGCCAAAAATGGTGGATTTGACCGTTTGACTAATTTCGTCGCTACATCCATTGCAGTTAGCGTCGCTTTTGGTATCCGTCGCTACTATCCGTCGTTAAACCCCTTTTTTTTGTAGTCCCGAGTGTTTTGGAAATCCATAGATTATTTATGTCGAACGGTATCCAGTACAACTTCGTAAAGTTGTTTGAGGATCGATCTAGTGTAAGGTGTTATTCCACGCATAGATACGGGAGGTACTCTTTCACGGGGATAGGGACAGGGAATGTCGTATGAAGCAACAATACTTTCAGTTTGTGCCACACTGGACAAAGAAGGATGTGGCCTCTCAAAGATGAGGTGCACAACTTCGTCAACTTCGTGATTCACGTGAAGACATTTCAACACATTGTTATGAGTATATTTCATCGTTTCATACTGTGAAGGATGAGTAACTCTTACTACAAGAATATCATTAATTTCAGCATAATTCTCATCTCCATCTCCATCTCTAACCCTCTCATAGAGTTTTCCGTTTCCGTCATGTGCATTAAAAGAATACCTACATATAATTCATGTCAATAGTATATTCCGGCATCTTCTAACCTAATTTATACACAAATTTAAAACAAAATAAAAATAAATCAGAAAATATGTTTAATAAAAACTTATCATTTTCTAGGAAAAATCCAATCCAAACAAAGAAGAAGTCAAAAGAAATAAAAAAACCTGAGGCGACGTGAGTTGATCTGGAAATGGACGTCGCCGTGGACTGGGGAGAGACTAGAGAGAGGAAGCGGCGAACACTTCTAGTTGAGAGGGGGAACGCAATGTTGTTATGCAGAGGGGGAAAAATTAATTAGCAACTAGGGAGTGGAATTGAAATCGTGCTGCCTTTTTCTTCGACTTAAATCATTCTTCTTCGACATTTGGCGTGGAGTGGACGATGATTTCAAAACCCTAGCGGGACTCAATTTAGGCACCTTACAAGATTTTTTCTTTATTTCATGACAACCCCTGCTTTTCTTGATACTATATTTGTCATCACCTCAATTTAATATTAGAGCGGGTTAAGGGTTGATGATTATCTTATTAGCGGGTTAATTAATAAAAAACTCAAATTCAATAACTAGAACATTATTGAAATATGAGGACTGACCTATGCCGGACACAGTTACTCATCTAATTAAGAAAATTAACAACCTAATGTGCGAGGAGAAGGATGAGGAAGGGAATGAGGAAAAAACATTTTTAAAATGATGGATGAACGCAAAAATTGGAGTTCGGAATTTGATAAATTTGAACGTGATTATGTCAATGTCTATTGTTGAGGGAAATTAAATAACCTCCCCAGAGGGCAGATGCAATGATTCGACCCACGAGAAGGGGGGCATTGAGGGTGACCATCCAAAAGTGACGATCAGTAAAAATCGTATTGGTTGTGTGTATAATATTGAATACAAAAATCATAAACAAGTCTTCCTAAAATTTAAAAATTTTGTGTGACCAAAAATTATTTAATCATTGATATTTTTCACGTAATGAAATTAAATTTCAAAATATCTTATATTTATAGATGCTGTTTTTTTTTTGATATCTCAATAAGGATTGGACATGAGCATACCCCTCGTTTTCAAATCTGGAATCCCGAATTGGTCATTCAAGGTAAAATAGTTACATCTTGAAAATTAAAAGTTCACTTCCACTGTTCAAAAAGAGTTCTATTCCAAAACCCTTTTTTTGGTCTTAAGAGAAAGATACAATTTCAAAAATCAATACCTGAATCATTACTCAAGCTCATATTTTACTGGGAAATATATGGATATTACTGTCTCACTATCAGAGAAAGATAGAATTCTTTAAAAGACTTCAAAATGTTGCAAGTTTCATAGCCTACTTCATTCATGTACTCGTGTCCTATGTACCTTGTATACTACTTTTTTCTCACTCAAAACAAGTTCTGGGGTCTAGTACTATCAAGATTCGCGTTATGCTGTTTGATGATCCGAACAACCTCTAGGAGAATATCTTGTTCTGCTTCTTTGCTGTACAATTGTAGATTGCATACATGTATTTGGCAAAAATTATGATAAATAAATATGAACACAACATAAACTATTCTTGTAAATTCGCAAGAACAAAAAAGACATACCACTTTCTTAAGATTTCATCCAAGAGTCAGTTTTGCATATGATCGCTCTATTAGACTCAAGAAACAACAAGGGCTTCCTTTTCCAAAAACACGTTTGTATTGGATTTGAGCATGGATTTTATGTCCTCTGATATTTTGGAAATCTTGTCTATATCATCAATCTGCAGAGGGATTTTGTGGACCATGGCGCACCATTTGGCCCGTGATATATTGACAATGACCTATATTTGACATAAGATATTTTAAATTATGCTGTTTTTAATGTCCATCATTAAAAACGGTGACCTTGATATAAAAAGTCATAGCTGGTGGTATAATTTAGTTGTAGAATCTAAATTAGTTTGTAGTATAGATGGATGTAGTAGAAAATAAATAAAAGTAGCATATCATACACAAAATTAGGATACATTCTACATTACCTGGCTTGAAAACAAAGAATCTGGGACGAAAATGGAAATTTTTCAGCAGTCATTCTAAAGATCCAGCCTACAGTAAGAATGACAAAAGAATAAAGAAAATGATAAAGATAAAAAAGATAATAATCAAAATTTTGAGAACATCATATTAAAAATTATTGAATCTTAGCTAGGTCTTTTGACTTTAAAATTTCATCAGCTAGATATTCATATATAAAGAGACGTCGAACAACATAGAAGACCAACAATCTAATAAAAATAGCAAAATTTGTACTTTGATCATATAACCAATCAAAAATGGTTGAAAAATCTGTACAGACAGACCGCTCAAAACATTCCCACGTATGTCTCTAGATGCAAAAGTGGTAACAACTCCTGTATGAAAATAAAGGCTCAGGTCAGATTACCATATTCACCCAAAAACATTTATATAGAACTTCTTTTGAGAACTGAGATAGACAAAATGAAGTTATTTCATAGTACAATTTCACTCTAAATATTGCATATGAGAACCTAAGAACCAAACTTCACTAGTTTTCTGTTAGCATAGTAAACGTGTTCATAATACCAAACAAACTGATTGATTAGAGCATCAACTCACTGGAAATACATGAGTAGTCGATACAAATTAATTGAAAAGCAGTTAGGAAATGTTTGTTTTGGGTTGTAAAGACAAGTTTAGGATTTGAAAATTCTACATGGAGATTACGAATCTGGTTTTGAAAAACCATCACTACAAGTACCTATAAACCTACTATTATAATTTTCCAATACAATTTATTCTCTCCCCTTACACTTATTTAAATCATAACTCGCATCATCTAATTATTACAATTACACCCAACAACAATATAACGATACTAACAACATTGATTATCATAAAGTTAAATCTCATTCAAATTAATTAGATTTCAAAAACAATTATGAAGCTAAAATAGACATTCCTTAATTATTGAATTTTCTCACCTCCTATGCCTCCCACACTCAAAATAGATTGCACTGCCACACCAAATGCCTCAGCTAAAGCCATTGTCCCAATAACGAGGAGGCCAACAAACGAAAGCCACACAAGTATTTGCCTTCTTGATAGTGTAGCGACACGAGGTTTTTTTTTCATGATAATTTAATTTGTGTTTTCCTTTAGTGAAGTTTAGAGCTTTTAATTTAACTAAAATTTTAATCAATTTAAAGGATTATATATTTTTACTTTACAAGTAATTAACACTAAAAAAGATGCGGTTTAACGACGGAAAAAAACCGTCGCTAACGAAATTAGCGACGGTTTTGGCGACGGAAAAAAATCCGACGTTGAATGAAGGGTAGCTAACTGTAGCGACGGTTTTTTGTGACCGTCGCTGATTAGCGACAAATTTAGCGACGGTATTAGCGACGGATTTAGACCTATGGGCGCCTAAGCTGGGATCAAACCGCTCGGACACTTGCTTTGTTGCGTTTACTTAATGAAATTAATTTTATATGTCCTAAAAATAATTTTTTTTCATTTTTTTTAAAATCCTTTATTTCAATTATCTAATTTAATGATTTAACCACATTTTAATATAATAATTTTTATTTTTTTTTTTATAAATTTAAATTAAATTGTATTATATTAAAATTATATTTATTTATTTTTAATTCATTTTTTTTCACTTTTAAAAAAAAAAAAAAAAAAATATTTCATTTGTTTAATTTAACTATCTAATAATATTTAAAATACTACTTATATATATTTTTTGCTTTATAAATTATTAATAAATAATTATATTCTTTTAAAATTGTATATGTCCTAAAAATTAATTTTTTAAAAATAAATACTATTTTCTATTTAAAAAAGTACTACTTTCTATTTAAACAAGAAATACTTTCTATTTAAACAAGTACTACTTTTCTATTTAAACAAGTAATACTTTTAATTTAAACAAATAATAAACAAGTAATTTTTACTATTTAAACAAGTACTACTTTTCTATTTAAACAAGTAATATTTTTCTATTTAAACAAGTAATACTTTTCATTTAAACAAGAACTACTTTTCTATTTAAACAACTACTACTTTTCTATTTAAACAAGTAATACTTTTCATTTAACAAGTAATACCTTTACTTTAAATAAATAATACATTTCATTTAAACAAGTACTTATTTAAACAAGTACTACTTTTCATTTAAACAAGTTACTTTCTTCTTTTAAACAAGTACTTCTTTTCATTTAAACAAGTTTACTTTTTATTTTAACAAGTACTACTTCTCATTTAAACAAGTTTTTCATTTAAATAAATTATACCTTTCATTTAAACAAGTTTACTTTTCATTTAAACAAGTACTACTTTTCTATTTAAACAAGTACTTTTTCTATTTAAACAAGTAATACTTTTTAACAAGTATTTTTCATTTAAACAAGTACTACTTTCTATTTAAACATGTAATACTTTCTATTTAAACAAGTACTACTTTTCATTTAAACAAGTAATACTTTCTATTTAAACAAGTAATACTTTTCATTTTAACAAATACTATTTTCATTTAAACAAGTACTACTTTTCATTTAAACAAGTACTTTTTCTATTTAAACAAGTACTACTTTTCTATTTAAACAAGTACTTTTTCTATATAAACAAGTTTTTCTACTATTTAAACAAGTAATACTTTTCATTTAAACAAGTACTACTTTTCATTTAAACAAGTACTACTTTTCTATTTAAACAAGTACTACTTTTCTATTTAAACAAGTACTAATTTTCTATTTAAACAAGTACTACTTTTCTATTTAAACAAGTATTACTTTTCTATTTAAACAAGTAATACTTTTCATTTAAACAAGTACTACTTTTCATTTAAACAAGTTTTTTCTAAAACAAGTAATACTTTTCTATTTAAACAAGTAATCATTTAACCAAGTACTACTTTTCATTTAAACAAATATTTTAAACAACTACTACTTTTCTATTTAAACAAGTAATACTTTTCATTTAACAAGCAATACTTTTCATTTAAACAAGTAATACCTTTCATTTAAACAAGTAATACTTTTCATTATTTAAACAATACTTTTAAGTTAAACAAGTAATATTTTTCATTTAACCAAGTACTACTTTTCTATTTAAACAAGTACTACTTTTCTATTTAAACAAGTAATACTTTTCATTTAAACAAGCACTACTTTTCTATTTAAACTTAAGTAATATTTTTCATTTAACAAGTAATATTTTCCATTTCAAGTACTACTTTTAGTCAATATATATATTTAAATATACTATGAATTAAATTTATACCGTAAATTTCTCGAAATAGATCTGACTAAGGTCAGGAAGAAATGTTCTCCAAGTGACTATAAATTAAATATGGGGTAAAGTGCATTAACAACAATTAAAAAACCAAGTATATAAAAAAAATACATAATTAATTTTTTTTTTTTTTTTTAAAAAGCGTCGCTAATCCGTCACTAAAAAAACCGTCGCAAAAACCGTCGCTAAAGGGGTTAGTCCAAAACGTCACTAAAACCGTAGCTAAAACCATCGCTATTTGCGACGGTTCTCTAGACCGTCGCTAAAACTGTTGACTTTGACCATTTGACCGTAACCGTCGCTATTTGCGACGGTTCTTGTAATCGTCGCTAATTTTCCGTCGGTAAAACGCGCGTTGTTTGTAGTGTAATAACATGACAATGGACGTGGTTTTGGTGGTAATGTGCAATTCTTACTTTAAAGAGGTCATAACTATTGATTTTATTATTTGGTGGACTATTTCATAATTTAAAATTCCTAATGGCTGAGACGGCACCCCTCCCAGCCATACTATAACCCCGTCCTTAACATTGGGTACATTTTTTTAGATAACGATACGATCATACGAATCGGGATTAGTACTTGTGGTAAACATTTGGTCTAAAAATAGAAGTTTGTGTTTCAGGATTAGTGTATTGTAAGAGTTGGCTTGTATTCTTTCTATGTATGTATGTCCTAATTAAGAAATTCATCTTGATCTGCCAACAAATGATAGACTCAGTTGCACTACGTAAAACATGTGTGTGTGATTATATTGTTACCATTTGATGTTTTAAGAGGTCCATATATAAGCAAACAAATGAACGATAAATGGGATTCGTTGACTAGTGTACGTCGCATATATATACAATCTACTTCTTCATAATCGTCCCCTTGTTTTAAATTTAATGAACAAGATTCTGACAATAGAACTGATTATGGAAGAATAGACTGTGGGGTTGTGATTGGTCAAAATATAGTTATCCCATTGCTTAAGACTATTTTAGGCTTGTGGATATTTATCATGAGTGGATTTCGAAATATGACCTCAAGAGCCCACATGCAGCTAGTTACATGTTTTATATTTATTGCTAAACTGAATTCATCCAGAAAAGATATCTTTTGGCTGATAATTATTTTATTATTTACAACTCTTATCATATATTTATAATTAAGAAAAGATATACACAATCAAATCTCTAGGGTAACAAATATATACAGAACACAATCAAATCCCTAAAACTAAAGCAATAAAGATATTCTGATTTATCTCGTGCTATCAGACCTATTTGATTATTTTTTTTAAGCGTATTAATGTTATTAAAATTTAAACGATTAAAAAAAGAAATAATTTTGTTTTGAGAATAAAAAGTGCCGACGGAGTCAGAAAAAAGCTAGCGTCGGTTTTAATTTGTGTACTATCTGAATAATATAAAATCGGCTAAAATTATGGTGAAAGAATAACAAACAACTAACAAGTTTTGAGTGGGTCCATCCATACAATTGCGAAAATCACTAAATAAAAAAAAAGAAAAAAAAAAAAAAGATTTTGTAGCAGAGTAAAAAACACTACATGCCTGTTTCGTGCTTCATCGTCTCTCTCTCTATCTCTCTCTCCTCCATTATTCAATTCCGTTTTACAAACTTTCTTTCTCTCTGGATCGATCTGTGAAATGGATGGAGGGCGGTGAGATTAATTGGAAGAAAGAAAAGGAAGGTTTTGTTGAGAAGAAAGAGAATGCAGCTTCTGCGATGAACAAGTGTTTGGAGGAAAGAAAGGGGGATAACTCTGCCGCCGCACAATGCAAATTAATTATCGAAGCTTTCAACGAATTATCTTTTTCTGCAACTCAAAACCCATATACAAGACTATTGAGGAGTGGCTGTTTCACTGATGTTTAAATTGATGATGATGATGATGATGATGATGATGATGATGATGATGATGATGATGATGATGATGATGATGATGATGATGATGATGAAATAGCAAGAGGTAATTAGGGCTTTTTTTTTTTGTTTTTTTCCTCAGAAAATTGGGGATGTCTATTTATGTTTTATTGTTCAGTGTTATATGATATAATTGTGATTAGTAATTCGTTTAGGGCTTTTTTATTATTATTATTATTATTATTAATAATAATAATAATACTAATCTTTTGGAGAGTTAATTCTTTTGTGATATTCCGTTTCTAAATAGTGATTTAAGACAAAAAAAATATATTTTAACAATTTTACAAAAAAATGTGTAGCTTGGTAATATTTTATTCACCCTGATTACAGATAAATTAACGAAGTAGACCCACTTGAATAATTCAATAATTGAATTATTGTAGGCTAGGACAGGTTTTAATTGTTTTAACTCGACTTATTAATATAGTTGTTTGGAGTGTTTTCGTAATTGGATTAGTTGGCGGTTGAACGGTTAAAATTATCCCTATTAATTTAAAAAAAATATTTTTTATATTATATTAAAAAATAAAATAAATGTACACTGATAAATTTATAAATTTTATATTGAAATAAACATAATCAAATCAAGATTACTCATTACAACACAATTTAAAACACTAAAATTTAAAATAAGGTTGAAAGAATTAATAAATGAAAAAGTCGGTTTCCCGATTTTGACCGTTTTTTCGGTTCTAGCCGATTTTCTCCAATTTTTTTTAGGGCAATCAAACCGATTCCATGACCAATTCCCAATTCAACTAATTTTTTAAAACATGGTCCATCTTGGAGTTAAGAGACAAATAACAAACGTCAAAATCTCACATGAACATTGTATATGGCATGACTTATCAACCAACTAGTAGCATCATACTTATAAAATGAGATCATAGTATCAAATGCTTTAAATATTAATTTATAAGAGTAATTATATCAATTTATAAAAACAAATTACTATCTTTAAATAATAAATTATATCTTTAAATATATTTATGGCATCTTCTATATATTTTGGAAGACTGCTTTTCTATTATTTGTTTGGGCCTCAGTTGTCTATAGACCCAATTGTTTAGTTAGCCATTTTCCGTTTAGACCCAATAATACTAGGATAGCCCATTTACACAAACATCTAAACATCACTATCAGGTAGAATACTTGGACAATTTTTAATTTTAATCGCATAATCATAAATAATCATCCGTAAATGGTCATGAAGCTTCTCCTCAAAAGATATAATTGGTCGGATTATGTGGCCTAAACTTTTTATGATTCAAAGGATTCTCAAAATAAAGAAAGGCATGCAAATTGTATAAAATATGAAACATAAATTGTGGTGACCATCTTTACAAGAGAGAGCTAGTATGTGTACATACGAACATATCATATAACCACAAATTATATATATCCGTTAAAACTTGAATTTGAATTAGTGGGAATGTCAACGTTTTGTTTTCTTTCAAGCAACAATATCAAAAAACAACATAATTTACTTATAAAAAAGGAGATTCACAATCACATATATAACTAGATAGATAAATAAAGACAAAAATGTGAATAGTAGTAAATAGTAGTGGTGGAGGAGTTAGTGGCTGTAAAGGGTAAAACAAGTGAGTAGAAGAGGCCGTGCAGAAAACAAGACACTTGGAGATGGCCGAGAGTGGTGTTAAAATGAGTGCGACAAACATGAATCACGAGTCGACCCTCATTCATCCATTGAGCGTACATATATAATTATTAGTATCCTCCTCCATTCCTCCTTTATTATAAGTAATGCACCACAAAACTGATTCGAATGCTAAGACCGGTTTCCCACCTATCCAAGCTCCATAGATGATAATAAATAATAACCGAATCCATCACTCCCAATATAATGCACATACAAATCAGCCTCTTCATCCACTCCATCCTCTTCATACTTGCCGTAATTTATAGGATTCTTTGCGGGCATCAAAGCATACCGATCCCCAAACGTCTCGAAATAGCCCGTATACTTTCGATAAAAACCCAGGCCCTTATCCTGCAGCGGAAACATATCGGGCGCGAGTGTGGCCCACCCGCCCCAAGATCATTAAGATCTATAGTGTACACCGCCAAGTCCATTTGGATTAGGAAACGGGACGACACGACCCCCTCAATATCGGGTATCCTCGTCCTCGCGCGGCCACTCGTCCGTGAACTTTGTACAGATGCTGCAGATGTAACCAGGGTCGTCCGCGTGGTCATTGAGAACGCATAGTGCAGGATAATTATTTTCGGGGCGGTGAGCCCGAAATTTGACCCAAGGATGAATGATACCACCGCCGGCATCGGAAGAATCATTCAGATCGACTACGTATACATCGATTTCAATGCACCTTTCCAACAACCTTTGGTAAATGATGCCCACTTTACCCGCTGCGGCTGCAGATCCACATCGGTTATCAACCATGGCCATGGTGATGTTTTTTACGGCTACGACAGAAATTAAAGATTAGGGTTACGACGAACCTCAACATATATACAACTTATATATGCATATAACAAAATTTTATTACGCCCAAAGCCCATTACAACACATTTTTAAATGTATAAACAACTTATAAAATAGTCACTTTTTTTTTTTTTTTTTTGGTACATGAAACATATTAATCGAATCGGATAGTTTCCCTGAATGATTATCCATTCAACCAAAATGTAAACTAACGATATTCTTCGAATCTTGACCCTAGACTAGTGATACAATCAAACTAGTCCTAATTATTTTTTAAGTTTAATATCCCTAATTAATCTATTCCAACAACCTTAAAATATATATATTTAAATTTTTAATCCACAGAACACATTAACAATGGAGCAAACTAATCTATGAAAGTGAAATGTTCGATCCATATATTATTATATAAACAATGGAGCAAACTAATCTATGAAAGTGAAATGTTCGATCCATATATTATTATATAAACAATGGAGCAAACTAATCTATGAAAGTGAAATGTTCGATCCATATATTATTATATAACAATTACGGATTATATTATATGAATAAGCTAGAACTGATAAACAAATAAATTAAGGTGGTCAATTCTAATAAATCTATTAATTTAAATATGCAAAGCATATAATCAAATAACAAGAAATCAAATCAAAGTTAAAAAATTATTACTAAATAAAAAATTCAAATCATTCAGGGTTCCATCTTCTCGAACTAGAATAAAAAATTAGCCAAACATGACTAAAACGACAAAAAAAAAAAAAAAAAAGTTGTGTACAAATCTATTGAGGTCGCCGCCTCTTCACAAAACAAATATGTTGCCTTGTGTCCCTGTTCAAAAAAAAAAAATATATGTTGCCTTTGTGTCTTCAATATATGTATGGGATTCGCCCTTCTCCAATAAAAAGCATGTATATATACTAGTAGCCTGGTCTCCTAATCCAATCAATTATCTCATGGGCTTAAAAAGCCTTTTCTTACTTGCCGACTCTCTTTTTCTTAACCCAAGTTTGGTTAAAAATTAATTAATTAATTATGCCAGGGCCCATGTACTTCATAATGAGTAATATACGCATGAGCCTGAACGTCCTTTTTATGATGACCTTTTTTTTTTACGTCCCGTCTCAAGCTTCACCAAAAAGTTCAAAAAATACTTAAAATTTATATAAAATATAAAATCAAAGCAGACGAGACCAAACTAATTAAAATCGAATAAATATTAAATAATTATCACATAATAATTACAATAAACATATAAATAATATACTAAACTCGACTTATCACTAATTATAAGACTGAGTTATATTTCTTTTGGTACATGAAACACATTAATCGAAATCGGCATACTTTGGGAAACAATTTGACTATTAAATTTTTATTATTATCTGATTAGGTTGACATCTTTACAATATTAAAATTTTTCACCAAAATTATTACCTAATTAGGTTGAAATCTCCCTAATATTAAAATTTTCCATCAAAATTATTACCTAATTAGGTTGACATCCATATAGAGATTAGAGAGGGATTACTTATTACATATATTACATAATTAGATGATCATCTGAAGGAGTTGTTGCTGGCCATATGATTTGCAATTCATCTGGTTAGAAATATAGCTGATAATAAAAAAAAAAAAAAATTTAATTTTGAAGCAAATGGACATGTGCAACAGTGCAAGTATTAGTATTATCTTTTATTAGTTGTCTATTGGAAGCCAGTTTATTTAAAATTGAGTGATCAGTTGAACGCGGAGATTTGACCTCTTGCTCGCCTTTTAAACATATTTTACGTAACCTTTTTAATTAGCTTTGAATTAAATCTAGGTTGAGTGTATTCTATATGCATTGATTTATAAGAAATATTGAACATTTTTCTCATATTGCTCATTCAATTCAACCAATTCTCAACATGATCAGTGGTACAAATATCGATCAAGATGCGAGCTGTACTGCGTGCTACAGTTATTTCCGACTCAAAATGTTCCGACTCTACTTGCACAACACAGGTACTGCAAGCTTGTCCATTTTCTTCTTCACGCGGACGGAGGATGGAAATAGCAAATACTCCCCGCAACCATATTTGAGATCCCCCATATTTTCTAACATCTTTTGGACTGACTAATCCACCATTTCCAAAATCAACTACTCTAATATAAGCCTCATAAATTAAATCAATGCAATTTTGAGGCACAGGTGCCTTGTGCCTTACCGGAGCTAAAGCATAACGACCCATAACTATTTCAAAATAACCCTTAAGATCAACTTTTTTCCGGAATATAAAGTGTATTCCAGGCCAGCTTGTTAAGATCAAGGGCAAATGCTCCGAACTGAGACTCATCAATGAAACTATACGACATGACCGTATAAAGTTCATTGTTCCAATCAGCACAGGCGCAATAGCCGCTCCAAAACTTATAATTCGGGTTAGCACAGGGGCAGGGTAATGCAGGGAGTAGTAACCAAGATTCCGAATCGGGATCAAAAAGCTCAAAAGCGTAACACGACTCTTCAAATCTGAATTTAGTCGAGAAAACTATTATTTTTTCACCATCGGGCGCCGGAGGGCTACGGGAATACCTTTAGCGTGAAGCATACCAGGGATGCTAGTAGCGGCGCCCAAATCCAAGTTCAAATTCAAATTCACACAATATTTGTTTCTCTTTTTTTTTGTGTTTGGCATTGTTTAACTCAACGACTTCCAGTATGTATTGTTAAGTTTTCCAAAAGATATCACCAGTTCTACGAACTAATACCTTTCTGTTCTATGAGCTAATACCTTAAGCTTAAAGAACTAGTAGAATAAGCAGAAACCAGAGCAAGAACACACAATAACAAATGAAAACGAAATCATGAACACCAGATTTACGTGGTTCGATCTATGAGATCTACGTCCACAGAGGATCAGAAAGCACTTTCACTATCACGCGATTGATCTGTTACAGATTACATTCATTTCACTCCAAATTATTCAAGTTCTATGCTCACTCAAGAACTCTGACTCTTGGGAAACATGTTTTTATAGGACAGTAATTTAGTGATTGTGTTTTAAGGACAATAATTTACAAACTTGAAAATGTAGGACAATATATTTTAAAATATGTAAATATAAGATAACATGTTTTAGAATCTGTAATGTATGACAATTGAGCCTGAATAAGCTCAAATCGAGCTGAAATGTCACATAAGATTTGGGTTTGATTGCCTGCATTTACAGGAATTTCAAATATATTGTCCTATATTTAGAAAATTTAAAATATATTTTCTTACATTCCCAAGCCCATAAAATTATTGTCCTTAAAATACAACCCCTTAAGTTATTGTCCTAAAAAAACATTATTCTCCTCTCACTCTATGAATACTCTCTCTCACTCTCTTATCTACGTTGAATGAACTCACGTATACAATGCTCTCACACTCGCCTAAAACTGACTAACTAAATCTGTTATAGTGAATCGAGCGAGGAAACAGAATTGCCAGCTGAAGAAAGGCGCACGCGTGCGTTACTTATAACTACGGTGGTTCAATTCTGTTTCGATCGGTTCTTCAGTGTAGATCGGTTTTCCACACGTTTGACCTGGTTTTATGACTAACACTTCTCTACTCAACAGTATCAGTTCCTCTTCATAACAAAATAAATAGATGGATGGATGGATGGATGGATGGATGGATGGATGGATGGATGGATGGATGGATGGATGGATAGATAGATAGATAGATAGATAGATATAGATATAGATAATAGATAGATATAGATAGATAGATAGATAGATAGATAGATAATAGATAGATAATAATGATAGATAGATAGATAGATAGATAGATAGATAGATAGATAGATAGATAGATAGATAGATAGATAGATAGATAGATAGATAGATAGATAGATAGATAGATAGATAGATAGATAAATAGCAGTGGAAATATGTAAGAGTTCTATAATATGTTAAATCCCCAGTATATATGATATCGAAGAAATTACTGCCTATCCATGTACAAAAGTGAAAAAATGATGCACAAATTAAGCAAACAAGTGTGACAAATTTGATGAAATCACATTGAAAAATATGGCCCTTCATTATAATAAAATGTCTATGAAGGGGTTCATATATAATTCCTGTTGCATTAAACTATCTTCTATTCTTGATTTTTCATTGTTTTATCTACAAATAGTACATCATCAATCCAAGCAACAATGTTAAATGCCAGACCTTCAAGTACTCTTGAATAGCTCTCCAAAACTGCCTGTCCTACATCCTGCAAACATTATAAAATAAAATAGTTTAATCATTTATTAGTTACACAATGAAAAAAATGTATTGATATTGTCACACAAGATTTCTATGGAGATAACTTGCCTTGTTGTATTGGATTTTGCTCGTATCCAAAGTCGTTTGCGAAAGTTCAGGATATCTTTGCTTCAAGCAGAACAACAGAGTTTCGGCTCTTTCTGCTAACACGTGGTTCTTATCACTCCTGTCGATATCAGACATGAGATCTTTCACCATATCCCACGACGATGATTTTGAGTGAGCCATGCAAACTTTCCGTCGCCACGTGTACATTGAGGCCTCCACTTTGTCCGCGAGCTCAAGCGCTTCGTGCTCGGACCTTATGTTGACAGAATCCAGCAATTGATCAGGCGAAAACTTCTCTGCATTATACATGTACCGATAGATCGTGTCTCCCACAATCGCTTTCCCGCTCTGCGTAAACCCAAACATATATAATCCGTTGATGAGTTGGTCTTATGTAAAACAGTTGTATCATGCAACTGGTTCATTATATTAAAACAACTAATACTTTCTAATAAAACAACTGATACTTTATAGTATAGGAACTAGTACTTTCTAATGAAACAACTAATACTTCATATTAAAACAACTAATTCTTTATAAAGCTCAAATTACTGACTACCTTAGGTAGGGATGCCATGTATGATTCAGGAATCTCCATTTCAGCAAGAATGGCGTTGTTTATAGCCATTGCAGCCTTGTGAATTTGGTTAGCATTATCACGCTTTTGCCTCAAATGTTTCTTGGATTTCTCAGAGAGGCCACCATGTGCTACACAAGGAATAGGCAGCCACCATTTCTCCTCTTTTCGATGAGGCTGTGGTTGAACGATCTTCCTGAACGACCCTGAATGCGTCGAGTTTCCCGACATGCTCCCCTGCTCCGCATACCAAAACTCTGTCTCCTGAAAGCTATTCAACGTATCCTGTTTCATAATATCGAAACATCATCAGCCTCACCTTTTAGGTAAAAATATCTGTAAACTTTTCAATTTTTTTAAAACTTTTTTTACCAGGAGCATTGCATCAAGTTTTCTCAAGGCTGGGAGGTTGATGTAGATATCTGATCTTGGCCTACTTGCCATCACCTAAAAGTGTGAACTTTTTCCTTGTTAGAATGATGAAAAAATTTTGAGAAATAGTTTTGGTTCAAAATATTTTTACCTCTAAAGTAGTTCCATCCTTTAAAGTTTGCAACGAGGGACTAAATTCTAGTATGTAATCACATACAGATAAAAGACAGTTCATTTCTCTTTCCACATCAGTTTCTTCTCCTGATGGAGTGGCTCTAGTCTCTGGTGCTGACCAAATACAGAAGCTGCATTGCCAACAAAATCATCGTCAAAATGTTAACAAACTAGAAAGACAGAAAAATCAAGAGAGTGATGATTAATAATTTACCATAAAGATTAGTTATGGCATTTGAGATTGATACAGCAGTGCAAACCCCTTTTCCACTTCCAGACATGTCCTCACCCAATAACACCTTTGAAAATCTCTCCTTCATCAACTCCAACTCTGTCAAAAAAATTCACATTTCATTTTCAATTAAAAGGGTAAATGACAAAAAAGTCTTGTGCATTTGTGTGTATTTTTAACAGTATTAGTTGGTTGACTAAAAGGTATTAGTACTTTCACTATAGAGTATTAGTTGCAACTCGTTAATACGAGACCAACTCAAAGTAAATACATAGCATTTTGTGTGCACTTTTAACAGTATTAGTTGGTTCATTAAAAGGTATTAGTTCTTTCACTAAAGTAAAGTAGCATTTTGTGTGTACTTTTAACAATTAGTTGGTTAATACTATAAAGTATTAGTCAAAATACATAAATAAAGTAAATATATAGCATTTTGTGTGTATTTTTAACAGTATCAGTTGGTTCATTAAAAAGTATTAGTTCTTTCACTATAAAAGTATTAGATGCTATCACACAAATGTCACAAAAATTAAAATTAAAAAGTTACCTAAATCCATGATTTCTTCATCCAAGCCCTGCTTGTGCTGCCTCATCCCTAATCGGGACAAGGCGAGACGAGCAGGCGACTTGAGGCCCTGCCAGCTAAGCGGAGAAACAGCGTCGGAACAGCTGTGATCATCTGAGAAGTCAGAATTAGTCCTGCAATAACCGAACGAGTCGCCACTCATTAATGAGTAACTCGTTATTTCAGTCACTGATTGGTCAACTGAAGAAGGCGAAGCCTGATATCCCAACTCATAACTCTCATCTGAAATTGATAGCCTCTCCATTTTTTTCTGATTCTCACAATCTGGTTTATTTTTTTTCCCAAAATTGAATCTGCTGTGATGAAGGAATTAGTTATTATACATAAATCAAAGATTCTGGAACATATTCTTGGGCAGAAAAAAAGTTTTAAATTGAATGTTTGAATGGTAAAAATACCCGGGAAAACGGCTCAAAAAATGGAAAGAAGGAAAAAGCAACAAAAAGGGAACAAATGTCGCTGTTTCTATATCAGAAATTTGAATAATTCTCAGAGCACATGTAGCAAAGTTTCTCGCAAAAAGGGATGAAATGAACACAAATTAAACTGAAATTAAAAAAGAGAGTATATATGAATAAAGACAAACGGCAGTTAAAGAAAGCAACGGTATATTTCTTTATGTACCTTTTAGTATCAAGAGTTTGAATTTGAACAGTGGGAATTGAAGAAGGCTACCGTTTCCATCCCCTGCACACTTTTCCTCCAAAAAGAACCATTTTTTTTTTTGAAAAAATTCAGAATCTTGAATTATAAGCAATTGATCTTCAAATAAATTGCAATAAATATGTTTAATTATCAAATCAAGAACTCAAAATCTCTTGGCCCTTTTTGTGTTATACTGTTATCTGAATCTGATGCAGATTTATTTTGAATTTGGAGAAGATGATATGAAGTGGGCTGAAAAAGTGTTGTAATGTATATAGTTGGAAATCAGAGAATAATGGGGGCGGATATATGAGTACAATCTGTAACCAAATAATTTTATTACTAAAATAAATAGGTAATTTATTACAGTATTATTTTAATTATAGTTAGTAGTGCTCTCTTGTATGCTTCCATGAACTCAAGGGCTGCTATTGTTTCTATTAAAAATACAATTTGGAGGTGGGAGATAATATTTAAAAAAGGTGATCAATTTCATGTACTCTCTTGATGAGTTGATGCATAAGTTTGACTCTACTCAGAAATATAAAAATGAATAAATTAAAAGTCAATTTTATCGTAGAAAATTGCTATATAAAAGAGGTTACGATCAAATTTAATACTCCAATTAAACTTTTTTTTTCCACGATTGTAATTAACGTTTTGGCATTTATTGAAATTAATGCAATTTAGAAATACTTCCACAGTTGGTTGTAAGAATTGAACTACATATTTTCATTGAAGATCCACATTTGAATTTGATTTAAAAAATTATAGGATAAATATTATAAGTAATATTTTATTTATATTTATATTTAATATGATGAATGTGTTTGTTTTTTTTTTATTTAATTTTTTCCTCACCAAACTTCCAATTGAAGGACGTGCAAACCATGATGGGCCTCTTTTTCGGTTCACGTACATAGTTCAAGGAACGTGCAAATGAGTGGTATGAGTGAAACAAGGAGTGTCTGCAATAATTGAGAAGTGGTCAAATGATTTGTAGTAATTATTGATAAAAGAATTAGTTGAAAATAACGTGACAAAAATTAAGTTGAAATTTTAATAGTTTATTAATGGAAATTGTCCAAATTCATTATTAACACTTTTTTTTGGAAGCTAATCTCATGTGTCTTTTTTCATAAAAGACTTTAAAAAAGTCTGATTATCTGAAAAATTAAATGTCTGTAACTATGTTTTATTAATTGATTTTTTTTAAGAAATAAATCGCGTTTTTTTCATATTAACTTGACGACTTTTAAAAATCTTAAACCTAAATTTTTTTGGACACAAAATTCATTAAAACTTAAATTCTCTTCTTTTTTTTTTTAAATCTTTATCAATAAGTTATAATGGAAAGTCATTCATAAGAAAATAATTAAGTGATGATGACGTTAGAGGTGACCACGAGTTCACATATTTCAACTATTTTCCATATAATATGGCATAAAGGTTCCATGAGATTTATTTGGTCTATAAATTTGGAAGATGTACTTTTTCACACTTTAAATTCAAATCGAGACAAAGACCTTTTACAGAAGCAAATTAAAATTTGCATAAGTTAAGAGTGTAGTACACAATTGAGCAAATTTGTTAACATTTTTTAAATAAATATATTTGAACTTAAATAATCGTTAATTGAGTTAAATATACATCAAACTTAGAATCTACCTTTATACACATTCTATTATTATTTTGGCACAAGTTAAAGCCAAACTTTAGGTGAAATTTGCTCAAATTAAGAGATACACCTATATTAGGTGAAGTCGGCAGGTGGTTTGAATAGTTTTATTTATATATACAAAATCCAGTTTGTGTTGTAAATTATTTGTATTTCAAAATTATTTATAATTAAAACCTTATAAAATATTTTATTAAATTAAATCTTATCATATTTAATAAAGATTTTACCAAGTCAAATATTCTCATCTAATAATCACGGTTAAATAAGGATTATCTACCACTATCGTTCATATTTTCTCAAAATATAACCGATCTTTTAATTAAAACCACTATGAGTTTTTTTATTCTTAAGGTGGTGAAAACCGTTTTACTTTGTAGGCTTTTATTTTATATATAATAGAGTGTTTATTGAGAAACCACGAAATTCTTTTTTTCTTCTTCTATTCTTTTTTGTTGGGTTTATTATTCATCCTGGGTTTATTCTATTTTAAATCCATTGCTAAAGTGTAAATCCTAAGACAAAAATTTCAAACCTTGCCTCAAGTGTTTTTCCTTTGATCTTCGTTTTTTATCTTTTCCTTGTCTTATTTTGATTATTGAATTTTCTAATATTTTCCAACAATCTTAAGGATTTACCATCACCAAAGATCAAACTTTATTTTTCTACCGACTGTGATTAAACGTGAGCCTATTGCGAGGGAAATCATATTATGATTAACCCGAAGTTGATTCTCCAAGAACACGGTGATCGCGCGTTTGAGCTCTCGAAATCCAGGACTCAGTTATAGGCAAGTATGGAGGCGGATAAAATTGGTATGGTCATAAACCCTAGTTTCTTAAGTGTTCAGTATGGAGGTATGCTTGAGTGAGTTCTTGTGTTGTTTTAATTTGAGTTTAATTAAGCTAGAAATCTGGTCTATATGGATTGATATTTTTGATATATCGTCAACTATTTTTTTCCAAATACACAATGATGATCACCTGTTCTGTATGAGTTTGTGATCTAGGTTAGCAATTTGATGTGTCCCAATGATTATAGTCGATAATATGTTATGACTCATGGGATAGAGTTTAGTTGTTATTTTAGATTTATAAAAATAAATAAATAAATAAATGGTATCATTCGAATTATGGTGTGGATGGCGTAATTGAATTCATATTTTTTTATTTAATGGGGGTTTTTTATGCTGTTGGAGTTGCTGTTAATTTGGTATAAATATAAACTTTCTATTGCCTAATTTATTAATTAGAATATATGAAAGTACATGATTTGTAATTAATGCGTTTGGCTATCTTTTATTTGTCTGTGTGTTGGTATCAATGAATATGTGTATGGATCATTAGTTATTCCTTATAATGCTAGTAGAATAGATAATTGGGCATGATTAATGAATTTGAATATTTAGATTGATATGTTGTCTGCCTTCAATATGAACTTTGAATTAGTAAAATTGCATGAAGTGTGATTTGTTAATGAATCTTTTATTACTGTTAACTTGATTTTATACTATAACCAAGTTCTATAAATTTGTACGGTATATCTTGTAAATAGTGAACGTTTTTCTTGAATGGTTAACCATTATCATGTTTTATTCTTTAAATCATTACGCCATCTTTAGATTTTGTTTAAGTAAATAAATAATTCCTTCATTCATGTGGCTTCATATTTGACGGGCGTTGATGTTAACCTTGGAACCGTTTTCTTGAATTCGAATTGGTGCAATATTGTTCTATTTATTTGGATGTTAATTTTGTTTGCAATAAATTTGATAATTTAAAATATTTATAGGGATGTCTTGCTTAAATTATGTTACACACATTTTTTTTTAGTTGAAAAATGTGTTGGATGATAAGTATATTGTCGAGACAAAGAATATTGAATTCTTTGTATTTGTACTCCTTTAAAGAGTTAATTCTATCATGCACTTGTTGATAATGGAGTTTATGATTTTTGTGAGTGAAAAGAATTTTTGCAAATGAGTTTTATACTTACCTTATTTGAGAAAAATTCTCAAAAAATTTTAAATTATATTATTTCAAATGATTCAAAATATTTGAACCAAATTATTTCTATTGAAAAAAAAAGGAGTCTTTAAACAAAATTGAAATATATTTTTAAATGATTTATCATAAGGTTATAAACCTATTGGTTGTGAATGAATTTTTTAAAATAGTTTTACTCAAAGTAATTTTTTATTATTTTGACATTATTTCACTTGTGTATATAATTTTTGTCCATTTGAGATTTAATAAATTATCTTCAGATTACAAACTTTTTATTCATCAAATGGACATCAAAACAATTATTGAATAGAGATTTAAATTATAAGATTTATATGAGTGGCATGAGAAATGTGATCAAGTCTGTTATTTAGTGATTTTACTTCTCTTGAAGTAGATGGTTGTGTACATACAAAATCTGTTGATGAAAAATCAAGGTGATCTTGTGGCTCACTTTGAGTTTGCAAAAGTTATTGATAATTTGATGCACAAACTATAATTGTTAAACATATTATAGTGTTAGAGTTTTTATGCTCTAAATTATCGACAATGAGGCCAATGGCTAAGAAATTGCTTATCTTGCATTCCAATTTGATGAGAAACAACGTTACATTGTCGATGCTTTGTGATTGCTAAGAAGCAATAACCATTGGTAAGAATAAAACTTTCAATGGTAAAATAGATATATTCGTACGAAATTAAGTGGTTAACCAACTGTTAGAAGATGAATTGATTTGACTAGTCTTAATTGAAGAGGAATGGGACAAGCCAATTGAAAATTAACAGTGGTAGGAACCCAACCTTTGTGATTGGAGATCCCATGAATAAGGTTCATATGGGTAATAACAAATTTTTGTTGGTTCTCTAAAGACCTTAAATTATATCCCTTCCTAAATGTGTAGTGTTTTAAAGCAAATGATTTCTAAAATAAGTGTGGTGTTTTATATGCTTCACCAATGCTTAGTAATTTATACCTTATCTCTTCTAGGTCTGGTTCATAGTCCAAAAGACATCAGATTCGATGCATTACATAGTCCTGTGATACCCAGCTTGTTTTTTATTTTATTTTTGCATTTTATAAATCTTTTCCTCGAGCCTTTATAAATTATTTTATAAATGATTTTGAAATAGGTGGGGATTGTTGTAAATTATTTGTATTTCAAAGTGATTTATAATTAAAAACTTATAAAATATTTTATTAAATTAAATTTTATCATATTTAATAAAGATTTTACCAAGTCAAATATTCTCATCTAATAATCACGGTTAAATAAGGATTATCTACCACTATCAGTTCCTATATTTTCTCAAAATATAACCGTGTTTATCTTTTAATTAAAACCACTATGAGTCTGTTCCTATTCTTAAGGTGGTCAAAAAACCGCTTTTACTTGGCAAAATTTTATTTTATATATAATAGAGTGTTTATTGAGAAATGTAGATATAAACATTGCAGAAATTCTTTTTTTTCTTCTTCTATTCTTTTTGCTGGGTTTATTATTATGTTGCTCCTGATCCTAGGTTTATTCTAGAAGACTTGTTGAATCCTGGGGGATTCGCTAAGTGTAAATCCTTAAGGACAGTGCATTTCGCTTTTATCTTTTCCTTGTCTTATTTTGATTATTGGATTTTCTAATATTTTCCAACAGTTTGGACCCCTACCATTATTCATTAAAGCACATGATGAAACGGAATGCAACAAATTCATAGCATTTATAAGTATAACTCACTATAGCAAACAGAAATGAAGTTACACATTATGAAGTTACGGCAATTAATACAAACCAATGCTATCATAAAGGGTGGTTTTATTGTCACCCGGAATTTTGCTGAATACACCCACTTTACAACTACGTTTGATGGTACATGTCTGTATTTCGCAAAAATCCGGGAGCGAATAGCCCACCCTATATATCATAATCTAACAAGTCTTATAATATCAATATCTTGCTAATTCTCTTTGGTCTTATTTATGAGATATCTATTCCTACAAGAAGAGAAGAGCTTCCACCACTTCCTTTGCCAGAGAGTCGTGATCATTGTGCAAACGGATTCGCCTAGATTCGTCTCCTCTCGTGCACATTCATTTTGCTTCATTTGTAGAACAATCTATAAATCGAGATATAGGGAGTGTTTTAGAAATATTATAAGTGATTATAATCACTTATAATTGTGTACAGAAACATTTGGAGTGTTTTGTTTCTATTTTATTAGATTAAATGAGTTGTCGGTAACTATAAGCTAAAATTGAAAATTAGGTGTTTTTGGTAAGCTTGTAACCCTTTTGCTATTGATCAAATTTCTCATAATCACTACTTTTTAATCAATTCTTCAAAGTATATTTTTTTGCAAAAGGAACTTATATGAGGAACTTACATTTGGAATGATTTTCAATCCAATTGTTGTTTGCCCTTTATAAGTGTCGTCTTCCAGCACCACGTTGAATGGTGTTGGATGTAATTCTATCAACCCTTTGAGATTTCCCTCCACAATCATTCCCTTGAGAAAAATTCTAGAAAGAAAAAGATCATGACATTCATAAGATCAGCAGCATGAACAAAAAGTCAGAATGTTATAAGTAAAGCAGGGTGAAATTTTAAGAACAAAATAAAAATAGGCGCTTAAAAAGGTTCAGACATGCATATATGAGACCTTAGATTCTTCTGTACGACCACTAGAAAGTAGAGAATCATTAGCTTAAACATAAATGAGAATATGCATCATGACGAAACATGATGGCAAGATATGATCTTTATAACCGATCCCCAAACAGTGGAATAACGGATTAGTCTATTGTTATCGTAGTTGATGATACTATGGACTCCCAAAATATTGCAAATAAATTATGCAAGAAAAGTATATAAAAAGTGAAATTTGGTAGAACTCTTACATGGTTTCACCAACAAATTCGTCATCAGTGAAAAATTCCTCGTTCACGATTTTGAGTTTAAGGTGGCTCAAAGTTTCCATCTCAGATGCTGGAAATTCGAAGGTTATTTTTTCATTCCAGTAGATTTTGTCCAAATTTGCTGCATTAGTCAAATGAGTTGATAAAACAGTTGGATAAGATAAGATCTATATAGTCGAAGAGGAAAACAATTAGAAATGTTCTTCGAAAAGAACCTGATGTGGTCTTGCTTTTGCACACTTGAGTGCCACATTCAAGAATAACATGGTAAGCTGGATGCCCTGTCAATATATATAGCATACTCAACAATGTTATTAGCTTCCAGTAAAATGAAGCACGATTATATAAACGAAAGGAAAATAATTCATTATGCGGATGATGCTACCAACGATACTGGTGTGGCGGCTGTGGCGAATGCCTTCAGCACTGACAAGAAGTACTTCTAGGATTGCACCTTTCATTTTATCAAGAGAGGTATAGCTTTTGTCATCTTATTTTCTATGTTCATAAAAGAAGAGGCATAGCTTATCTAAAATGAAAATTTATGCCTGATGAAATGGGGGTTAATAAAAGCACAAGATATAATTAAATGCATATTTTGTCTTTAAATCAAGCAATAAAGTTTTCAAGTAACTTATGTTAAAGAAACTTACTTAAAACATGGTCAGTTATGACTGCAGAAAATAAATAATCAACATTAACAAATGATCAAGCAAATAGAAGATGTTTTGTTAAGTGCATTCAAGGTCTTGTTTCCAAAATCATGACTATTGCACTTTTGTGCAGAACTCACAAACACAGAAAAGAGGAAAGAGAGGAGCCAACTATAGTAATGCGAAGATATATTAAAATGCCCTAAAATTTATCAATGGTATATGATCAATTATGATGAGTGTTGTATCATCATGATCTCAAATAAACATCTGCTCCACTTTAATCTATAACCGGATCATACATTCTCTTCAGTCTTCTACCACTGTAGTGCTGAGCTTTTCTAGTCTATTAGCTTCAAAAGTATCGTCCTTTTACTTTGAGACGAAGAGTAATTTATTATCAAATAGAACACATGTATCAACCTGAATCAGATTCCTCTGGAACATAACTTCAACAGGAATGCCATTTATGTTTCAGCTCAAATTGTGCTATAACCCACAACTTTCTTCAGTGATTTTGTGTCTATAATATTTCTCAATTTCTCCACGTCTTCCCATCTACCCTGTTCTGCATACATGTTAGAGAGAACAACGTAAGAACTGGTGTTCTCTGGGTCCAAACTGTTGACTTTCTTGGCAACATATTCAAGAATTTCAGTATGACCATGACTGTTTCTGCATCCAGCAAGAATAGCTCCCCATATTCTTTTATCAGGTTCCAGTTCCACAGGCATATTATTTACAAATTCAAGAGCTTCCTCAATATTTCCTTGACGACTAAGCATATCCACCATACAAGCATAATGTGCAAGTTTTGGCTTAATACCATACTTTTCTTCCATTGCATTAAACAAGTTCCAACCTTCATACTCCAATCCACAGTGGCTACAAGCAGAGAGAACTGATATAAAAACAACGTCGTTAGGCTCTATCCCGTTAGATAACATGTTTGAGAAACACTCAAGAACCTCCTCCCCATAGCCATTAATTGCATAGCCATTTATCATCGAACTCCAACATATAAAGTCTTTACTGGTGTCTTCATCAAAAACAGCCTTTGCTTCACTTGTTTTTCCTGCTTTGCTGTACATATCAATCAATGCAGATGTCAAAAATGTATTGGTTGAGTATCCATCTTTCGTTATCTGTGCGTGTACGCTTTCACCAATCCCTACAGCATCAAATGAACTACAAGCCAGTAATAAGCTTACAAAGGTGAAGTCATTAGGCCTCTGGTCAGCCAATTGCATTTGTCTTAATAAATTGAATGCAATATTAGGTTCCGTACTTTGAGCATAAACTGCAATCATGGCACTCCAAGCAATAACATCTTTCCACTTGAGATGGTCGAATACATTTCTAGCTGACTCAATATCGCCAAATTTAGCAAAAACCTGAAGAAGTTCAGTCACCACAGAAACATACAAAGTGAATCCCATTTTCAATACAAGACTATGAAATCCCATCCTGAAAAAGTTCTCATCCAGTAGCGAATACGCTCCAATCACGTCTTGGATAATATATTCATCTACTTTTTCAGCACTGCAAGCTCGCAATTCGCAAAAGATCTCCAAGGCTTCTCGTGGCCTCTCATTTTCAACACAACCACGTATTATGATCCTCCAAGAAACAATATCCCTGTTCTGCATATGCTTGAAAACCTCGATTGCTGTTTCTAAACGCCTGCATTTGGAGTACATATCTATAAGAGAGTTTTGAAAATTTGTATGGCAACAAAATGACATCTTGATAGAATAACCATGAATCTCCCTCCCTAGCTTCAATGCAGGTAGATGAGCACAAGCAGGAAGCGCACTCGAAAACGTCACATGATTCGGAAGAACACCACAAAGCAGCATTTCCCTCAATAATTTAAAGGCTTCCAAGTACTCCCCATTGCTCACAAACGCCGAAAGCATTGCACTGCAAAGAACCACATCTCTATTAGACGTTTGATCGAATAGTTTCCGTGCAGTGCCCATATCCCAAGAAGAGTAAACACCAACAAGAGCAGTGGCAACTGCTACTTGTGAATCAACAGACCCCATCTTTATTGAGTACCCATGAATCCCACATACCAAATCTTTCGAGCCAAGTGAAGCAGCAGCCTTTATGACACTTAAAACCGTCACAAAATTCGGCCTTTGTTCATTAACGAGCATCAGTTTGAACAAACCTATCGCCTCTTGAGACCGGTTTTCCCGAACTAAACTCGATATCTTAGATGACCATGATTTCAAACTATCATTCTGCTCAAAATATTCAAAAGGGTCTACCAAATTCAGGCGCTTTATACTTAAAGAAACGTGGGTTTTTCCGTTAGGTAAGGTCTGAGAAGCAGAGCGTCTCTTGGTAATTTTATCAAACAGTTGGTGCGCACTCCGAGATCGAGCCACATTTGACATATGATTGCAGATAAAAGCACGAAGATTTATGAGATTGGTCCCTTGCTTTCTAGACTCGATTTCTGTAGGAGCAGTGTTATTCTTTTGACTTGGGAGTTTGCTACAATTTGAAGAACTCTGTGGCGGGTGAAATCTTGAAATGGCATGAAAACACGATTTTGTTCGAATCAATGAGCTGGTAGTAATAAATTAATGTAGAATTCGGTTTTGGCCCCTAACTATGCTCATATTTTCGTTTTAGCCCCTCAGGTTATAAAAGTATATCCTTAATTTATTTTTTAACATGTAGAAAATTTTCAATACGGTTTTGGCCCCATATTACTAAAGTGTGTGATTTATATAAATGAAGAGTATGCTTTTTTTATAAAAAGTTTTCGAAGGGTTTAAATATTACAACAAAGCCCCTCAAGGTTATATATTATTAAAAGAGTAATCGTGATAATTGAAGTGTAAAAATAAACCCTTAATTTACAACCAAATTCTCAGAATTGGGGTAAAGACAAAAATTGAAAGGTTCAATTTCAAGTGGTTCATGGTTCACCCGGACCGAATATATCATAATTTATGATTTATTATTTAATATTTAAGGGTGTAGATGATTAATTTAGGACAATTTTATATATTTTAATACATAAAAATTTTCATAGTAGACACCCTTCACTTGGATAATTATTCATTTATTCTCGCTTAGGAACACAAATAACATGCAAAATGACTAACTTTTCCACCATTTGCTCACGAATAAAACTGGTTGGGCCTTTGGGGATCATTGATGTTTATCGGTAAGTTGTGCCTTTTTTCCCCCTCGGTTTTTAAATATTATCACAGAATATTAAGTGGGTCATTGAATTGTTTGCGAGCAGAATGAAAGCTCAGGTTCATAATTTGTTGAATGACTTTCTATACATCTTTTGTTAATATGATTAATTCATGGGCCATTGTTCTTTGACGTGGGCTAATCTTGAAAATCAAGATAATTGCCTGTTTATAATAGTAGACCCTTGTATGAATAATTTAGTGGTTGGTGGGGTGGGGTTGCATTTATTAATCAAATTGATGTAAAAGTTACATTTTTTATTAGCAATTATTTAAAGATTTGGTGGATCCATGGGAAATTAAACACAATTAAAAAAACATCAATGTTTAGTGTGTGATTGAAATTTTGAAATAATTTAGTTGGTCTCATTGGAATGCTCTGTATGTTTGAGTATTCTCTTTGTAATGTGTAGTCAACTCACACGGTATGAGATGTATGGAATTTCAGCGTAATATTTGTGTATGACTTGAATCTCAAATATTCATAATTTACTTGTTTAGTTGTATAATGAGATAGTTTATTGACAAATGAGACAAGAGTCTTGTAATGACATACATGCATTGCTCTTTTTTGAGATCAGAAAAGAGCTGAAATTGGGGTATAATTATCATATGAGAATGAAACTTAATCTGAAGATTCTAGCCCTCTAGGTATATACTTGTCTTAGATTTAACTAATAATGGATGTTACTTATATTTGATTGATCTCTCTTATTACCTACCAAATCAGATTATTATTTGGATAGGCATCTGGTTTTGTTGCCACTTAATTGTGTATAGATAACATTGTTAAACATATAGAATCTTGAATTCCCAGATGACCATTTTGGTTTTTTTCGCGACTTCTTTAGGCATGTATCTCCTTTTCCTTCATATTACGGTGCTTGAATTCAGTTGGTAATGCCTAGTTGCTCCTGGAAATTGTCTTAAACTTTAATTCGGATTGATTGACTTAGATTATAATCCATCTTCAAATGTGGATTTCTCGAATTGTGTGACCTTTTCGGGCAAAATTGTACTGATGTTTGCTCTGCTTGTCATTTTCGAAGCATCTATCTATATTGTTATCCTGGTGTCTGAAATCTTATCTAATGAAAGCTAACTTAGTAGGTTTTGCTTCTTTCATTTAAATATTTAACCGAGAATAGCGTGTTTTGTTAGATTATCAAGTTCAACTCACCATCCTGGTAAACAGAGATTATAAAAACATATATCCCACAAGCAATGATCAAAAGATTCAAACCCAAGTTTAAAACTTTAACAATACGTTTTATTTGTCTTCAACTCACCTAGCAAAAGTCACTCTAAGAAGAGTCCAAATGTGAAACAGAAAAAAAAAAAATGAACATGCCGTATCACATGCCAACTTTTCTTATATTTGACATTACTAAATATGCCAAAGTTTTCACTTCCAACAAGGCAAACCAAATGGTATTCCATGGCCCATATCTCTCTATAATAATATATATAAACTAATTACAAATAGTAGTACCCCATTTTTGGATAATATATATGTTCATGTGAGATTTGGTATGTATATGTACGAGTCATATTAGCATTCAATCAGTAACTTAATTCTGCAAAATGATCTATGAATCTGAGAATCCCTTACAGCTCCCTGTGGTAGATGTTTCTCAGCCACTAAGCTCGTTGTCTTTCGCCTCTCTAGCTTCCGCCTGCAAAGAATGGGGATTCTTCCAAATCATCAATCATGGAATCTCCAAAGATCTCTACACCAGAATCCACTCTCTCTCCAACAACATTTTCAGCCTGTCCTCCGACTCTAAACTTAAGCTCGGCCTCAAAACGTACACTCCTCATTTTATCGCGTCGCCTTTCTGTGAGAGCATTAGAGTTTCAGGCCCAGATTTTGCTGCTTCTGCTCAGAGCTCTGCAGATGCACTTGGTCAACTAGATTCCAAATTCAGGTAATAATCGTAATCCAGTTTTACCATGCAATTGTGTGTGTTTTTTTAGCAGTATTAGTTGTTTCATTGAACAGTATTAGTTTATGTACTATAAAGTATTAGTTGCAAAAGGTATACCGTAAAACTGGTTTACACAAGACCAATTCTTGACTTCGTTTGTTTGATCTTGTTGACAGTAAAGTATTGGATGAGTATGGGAGCAAAGTGAGTGAATTATCAAAGGTTATCCTTAAAGTCGTGTTAGCGACTTTAGGAGATGAATTTGAAGCAAAATATTACAATTCAGAATTCAAAAACTGCCATGGATACTTGAGGATAAACAATTACACTCCTCCTTCGAACATAGAGGTGGAACAAGAAGCCGAGGGGCTTGGAATGCACACCGATATGAGCTGCTTGACAATCGTGTATCAAGACGAAATAGGCGGGCTTCAAGTGAGATCAAAGGCCGGAAAATGGATGAACATTGTCCTGTGTGAAGCTACTCTTGTCGTAAATATCGGTGACATGTTGCAGGCTTGGAGCAACGACTGCCTTAGATCATCCGACCATAGGGTCGTTTTAAACAAGCCTGTCAACCGATTTTCACTTGCTTTCTTTTGGTGCTTCCAAGATAACAAGCTCGTCTTAGCTCCCGATGAAGTAATAGGTCAAGAACGTACGAGGATTTATAAGCCGTTTGTTTGTTCGGATTATGTCAAGTTTAGGGAGAGTGACCAGAAAGGGAGGTTTGAGAAGGTCGGATTTACGGTTAAGGATTTTGCAGGAATTAATGTTGACATTCCAATTGGAAGTAGTTAATTAGTTCTTGTTATGGTATTCTTGTATGGCACCAGTTATAAAGGCTATAGGCCTACATCTATTTGAAAGTGAGTAGTTGATTTGTCTTGATATGTATAAATAAATTGTTTGTTCAGTTTGTTGAGATTGAGGATATTGTAAGAGATGAAGGTGGTTGAAGGTTTAAGGTCTTTGTCATGTTAGTTGAATTCCAACTCCCAAACTGGAACAGTTCTTTCTGAAATATAGTATTCTGATGTCTTCTAAATGTGCAATAAAAATTGTATTTAGAATATGTATATGTATACAGAGAAACTGTGTATTTTGATGAGAAGGCCAATAATAAACTGTTTAAGGAATTCAAGAAGCATTCAAAGACTTATAATTATGTATTTGCCTCTCACATGGAATTTTATATAGTTTGAACTTCCAGAATACAATAGTTGTAGAATTATTTAATAGAGTAAAATGAATGATAATAATACCTTTCTCCATCTCAAACTTAATGGTAAAGTACCCATTATTTTTGTCTCAAATTTAATGGTAAAGTTACTTAGCTCACTTTATCATTTTATCACATAAAATATTAATAAACAACATTTTTTATCTCCAATTACCTATCACTTTATCATATAAAATATTAATAAACAAATGTAGAATTTTATTAATAAAGTAAAATGAATATCATAGAGTTTGGGACGTTAGGAATAATTTATTTGAAACATTTTAAGAATATATAAATGAAGGTCACATCATAAGTGGTTGTTTAATCACCAAATAGCATTTTGGTTGTGGATTTCATCTTCAATATTCATGGTCTAGCTAGAATGCACTCGAGATAGGACTTAAAAAGATAGATTTTTTACCTTTCTTTTCATAACTTTTCAGATATTCTTTCAAAACTTGGTGGATATTCAGAAAATAACGCAATAGTTATCATTGCTGTTGATGTATTGCACACATACTATATTATAATTTAATCACTAATTGTCACCGTAGCCATTAGTCAACAATGATAAAGTTGCTTCAATTATTATGTTTCCTTTCAACTAATCTCCTACAGAGTTTGCTTAGAATCCCAACCATATTTATAAAAAAAAATATCATTACATATTCTTCATTTTTTTAGGAAATGAAAAGTAACTGTTTATGTAACACCTGAAAATTTCAAGTCCTTTTTTTTTTTTAACTTCAATAATAGATGTTTCCAATGCTTTTAAAATTCAAATCTATCTTTCAATATTTACTTAAGATATTTTTATTAAAAAAACTAAATTCTCATATCTTCACGGAACTTACAAATTTGAATTTAATCTTCCTCAAAGAAATTAGTTTGGTCAGTATTGATTTTAAGATAAAGATTCAAGATTTATCTTTTGTTTTTCCATGTAAATATCCATATATCTTTAGTTTAATAAAGTAAAATTTCAATCTGCCATCATCCGACTGTTGTTGAAAAATTCGGTCATCTCCTTTATTAATTCGGATATCATCTATCCTTTTAAATTATAATTGTTAATATTATGAGTTTACTTATTTAATTGTTAGATTAGATTTTATAAAAGACATCTTTAAAATTTTATTATTTATCTACAAGAATCAAATCTCAAAATTTTCATGAAATATTCAAATCTCAATTCCGCAAGAAAATATATTTTCTTCCCTATAAATAGAGGTCTCTACACATGAAATTAAAACACACAAAAAATATTTTTCACCATAAAACTTGAATTGTATTTTCTGGATTAAAAAGTGTCGTGGGTCTCTTCTTTAGTTAAGAGGTATTAATTTCTTTCTCTTAAGTCTTAATCTTTTGATTTTATTCAATTCCTCGATTTTTAATTAGGCCAAAAGATTTTAATTAAAATTTCAATGTTTTGTTTCATCATTGTTGGAAGCCAAATTTTAGTCTCACGTTAATTTCAAAAACAGACATATGTTCCCGTTCAAATCAAATTTTGAAAAGAGTTTTACCCCAAACTTGTTTTAGTTTGCTAAGATTCGGTTATCATATGCTCCATTCCACAAAATTTTATTATTAACATTAATTAATAGTGTTTCAAAATTTATTATTTAAATTATTTTAGGTGTTCGTAAACGACTTTCCCTCGCATTATTTGCATCCAAGACATCAAGATTTAAGGTGTATTTTACTTTGCCCTTACTGAATATTTTGTATGAATAATTTGTTTATCTGCGCATTACATGACATGAAAGAATAATAAGTATTATAAGAAAAATTATGAAAGGCATGCACAAGACACGAACTCGGGACTGATAAGAGGTCTTTGAGGGGGACCCAGTGAGATTGACAAGAGATCCTTGGGAAAACCACGTAACCTAAATTAAAGTGCATGATGAAAAGTTTATGCATATTATTTGTGATCGACGTGAATTGTTGTGGCTAATCATTTTATTTATACTTTATATTTAGTTTTGTCAAGATGACCTCACTGAGCTAGTGATTTTGTTCATATCATACATTAATTTAACATTTTACAGATTAAGAAGGAGTGCGGTGGAGGGACGGTGGATGCGTCGTCAGAAAAATTATTTTTCATGTTGATTTATTAGTTTTAGCACTTGAATTTAAATTGTATTTTAAATTTTAGTCACATCTCTTTTAGAAAAAACTTTGAATCTTTGAGTGAAAATTTATTTCTTTCCGCTTTCCGCTAAAAATTCTTATAAAATTTATGCATATTTGGCCTACAAAAAATACAAAAAATCGGGATGTGACAGTTTACATCAATCATACCTAATTTAGTGTCATATATATACCTAAATTCATTTAATTCTTTTAATTTTATTGTAAAACTAAAACTAATTATGATTAAATTTAAATTTGAGAAATCGTTTCATACATTCATACAAAATTTAACATATAAACGTATATCGTGTCCTATTCATACCATATTTTTTTGTTAATAATGCTAATATTCTATTTGTATCAAATACGAGACAAGAATTGTCATCTTCCAACCTTTCTAGATCACTCCCTTTATAGAAAAGCCACTTTCTAGATACGGTTATGATTGATTATTGACATATCTGCAAAGATTTTATTTTGTGGTTTATACTATTTACTCCAATACAAGGTCTATTATAAAAATTTTCATACATAAAAAAACTTTAATTTACAATCAAATTCTGTAATTAAGAAATGTAAGATAAAATTAAGTGGTTAAAGTTTATTATTCACAACTACCAAAGTGATTTATAGCCATTCAAATTAGAATAGATCATAATTTAGGATTCATTATTTAGTGTTTAGGGTGTAGATGGTTAATTTAGGACAATTTTATAAATTTTCATACATAAAAATTTTCACACTAGATATACTCATACTCCAATTATATACTCCTTATAATATCATATATATTTTGTGTGCACGTCTTGATGAAATGGGGGTTGAGCACAATTTATTGAGGCAAATTTGGCCCATCAAAAAGTTGAATTTTAAACTTTGTAACTATTATACAATAATTATCTTTTATTCTGTATGTAACTTCGAACTTTTGATTATCAAAGTTACTTTCTAGTTATTCGAAAAACGTAATTAGTAATTAATTCTCTTTATTCTTCAACATATATGGACCAATCAAAATGAAGGATAAAGAAAAAATGATTTATTTCATACAACGTGCTAGTCACTAAAATATATTAAAATGATTCATTTCATTTTAATAATGAACTTTTTACTGTTAAGTTACTTTGTGATTATATTTTTTTAATTTTATTGATGGACTTGGCCGAAAATAATATCTATTTGGGCTAGACTACTTGCTCAAATTAGAGTCTCAAGAAAGCCCACTTTAAAAATATAAGCCAATTAGAGGAAAAACTAAGCCCAGTAAAAAAAAAAAAAACCGGCCCGTTGGAAGTGTAAATCTTTGCTGTTAAAAAGTAGTTTTGATTCTTTTGAAATTACTCGGATCCCTCAATCCCCACTTTCACGGATACGCTACCCCGCCATCTTTTTCCTCACACTCACGGGGTGTGTGCTCGAGTGTAGATATACATGTGCATACACCTTACAAGCTGCAGATGTAGAGATTTGAGTGAAGATGGCGGTTAATTTTACATCATTGCAGATTTTCGGTAGCTTCGCACCACTCGGTGCTCACAATTCTGCTTCATCAATGGCGGTTCCTCTCCTTTCTGCGATGGTCAATTGCAGTGGCCGGAGTATATGCAGCCGCCGTGATTTCAAATTGAGGAGCACTGTAGTGAAACCTGGTATTCTATGCCGTGCAATGGCTGGAGAAGCTGGGGAGAGAGTCGAAGAAGACGATGGCTCTTTGCTTGATGATTCGGCCGGTGCTTCTTTGGAGAATGCGCAGGTGTGTTTCGAGCTACGGCTTTTTTTTTTTTTTTCAGCTAGAGTACTTTTATTGCGGAGAGAGAACGGAAAATTGATATTAATTGAAACAGATTAACTTCGCGATTTATGCTCTAATGAATAGGCACAAAATTGAATTTGTTGATGTGATGGAGTACTTAATGCAAATGAGAAATTATCAAATGTCTTATGTATTGATAGTTGTTTGGTGAGAAGATGAGAGGTAAAATGCAGTAGCTCGATGGATCTTCATTTCGGAAACTTAAATAATGACGGCTCAAAAAATTACTATTCGTTAGAACTTTTACCTTGCTGTATTTGGTGAGAACGGAATCATGTATAATATGATCGTTTATCATAATAAATTTATTCATTATGAAATGTGGTCTCTGTATGCTATGGTGGCATGCGAAACAAATTTAGGCTAGTTGTTGAGATTCATTTAAGAAGCAAATATGTATGTTGTTGTGTTGATGTACTAGGCATTTTGATCTTGTTGTTTGATAATGTATCGACTCACGACTGTAGCTTCTGAAATCTATATGTGGAGTATGGATCATATGCTTCTACAACTTAGTGGTTTTTACTACATAATTGCTATTCATTCTAAAGGATTTTATTAAGCTCAGATTACATTATGTCACTTCTCTTGAAAATTATGAAGGGTAATTTGTTGTCTGCTTGACTCTGCTCTGCTTCAAGGTTACCAGCGTTGATCCACAGATTCCGGAGCGAGACTATACTGGCACACCTTATGTTCCTATTTTTGTGATGCTACCTGTGAGTTGCAATTTACCTCTTCTATATAGTTCCATTTCATTGCACTTCCGTTAGCTACCTTCCCTTAAAATTGCAGGTTGACTAGCATCATATTTCCATTTATGTACTATTGCTGTCTTGATTGTCATTTCTAATGTACTAACTGAGAGACATAAACTAACATTTTGCTGTTTTTGGGAACAGCTGGGGACCATCAATAAGAAGTGTGAGTTGGTTGATCCTGAATATCTGATAAACCAGTTGAGGATCCTCAAGTCAATTAATGTTGATGGAGTTATGGTTGACTGTTGGTGGGGCATAGTTGAAGCACATGCTCCTCAACAATATAATTGGTATGGGTATAAAGAGCTTTTTCGGATTGTGCGAGACCATAACCTTAAGCTACAAGTGAGTGGCCAGAAAGGTTCTGAATTCTTAATTGATTCGTATAGCTTGATGTCACATTATGTTTTAACTCAGTATTTCTGTATGTAGGTGGTTATGTCTTTTCATGAGTGTGGAGGCAACATCGGTGATGATGTGCATATTCCCCTTCCACAATGGGTGATGGAAGTTGGCAGTAAAAATCCCGATATATTCTTCACAGATAAAGAGGGTAAACGAAACCATGAATGTCTCACTTGGGGAATTGACAAGGAACGGGTTTTGAGAGGCCGAACAGCTCTCGAGGTATACTATTTCTTTACACATAGCTAAGATTTTGTATGTCCAGGTTCATTTGAACTTTCTTCAAATAATATTTGTTTCCTCTTATTCTCTATATTGACTTTTGTCTCCACACTTATGAGAAATTGTCACCCAGAATAACACTATTACCTAATCAGGTTAATTTCTCTTTCAAAAGAAATAATGTTTGCTTGTGGTCAATATGCTCCATAAATTCACAAGTGACAACAATATGTAGGTGTACTTTGATTATATGAGAAGCTTCCGAGTTGAGTTTGATGAGTTCTTTGAGGATGGATTCATCTCTGAAATTGAAGTTGGACTTGGTCCATGTGGGGAGTTACGCTATCCCTCTTATCCTGCAAATCATGGCTGGATGTATCCTGGTATTGGGGAATTTCAGGCAGTCTTCTATTGCATTTTCCTAATTGGCATCGATTTTATTTATTCTGTCACACCGATTCTGATGCATGTAGTGAAACTTTTCTGACAGTGCTATGATAAATACTTGATGAAGAGTTTGAAGAAGGCAGCAGAAGCAAGGGGGCACTCAATTTGGGGTAGAGGACCTGATGATACAGGTTCCTATAATTCTAAACCACATGAAACTGGGTTCTTTCGTGATGGCGGTGAATATGATGGTTACTATGGCAGATTCTTCTTAAAATGGTACTCAAGTGTTCTTATTGATCATGCTGATCAGGTCCTCACACTAGCCAATCTTGCTTTTGAAGGCACTCACATTGCTGCAAAAGTAAGTGAAACTTTTCATAGTCTACTCAATACAAAAAAGACCTCCAATCAAAATGAACTTTTTCTGATTTCAAGTGTTTTGATTGGCGAGTAGCTATCAGGCATTCATTGGTGGTATAAGACAGCTAGCCATGCTGCAGAGTTAACCGCAGGATTCTATAATCCTGCAAATCGTGATGGTTATGCTCCAATAGTATCGATATTAAAAAAACATGAAACTGAACTTAATTTCACATGTGTTGAGTTGAGAACATTGGATCAACATGAGGACTTTCCAGAGGCATTAGCTGATCCTGAAGGATTGGTTTGACAGGTTAGTTTAATAAGATTTCGCTCTATTTATTTGCCTTTCAAAGAGATTTTGTATGTACCTAAGATCCGTGAAACAATCCAACTCAATCTATTTAAATCCAATTAGAAACGTGTTGCCCCACTAATTATTAATTTGACTGTTTTAGTGTCATTTGCACGACACAAATTTGTATAAGTGACTTACTATTGGTAAATTGTAGGTGTTGAATGCAGCATGGGATGTGGGAATACCAGTTGCAAGTGAGAATGCTCTTCCATGCTATGATAGAGAAGGCTATAATAAAGTCCTGGAAAATGCTAAACCTCTGATTGATCCAGATGGAAGGCATTTATCTGCTTTTACCTATCTCAGGCTAACCCCAGAATTGATGGAGGAACACAAATTCACCGAGTTTGAAGAATTCGTTATACGAATGCATGGTAACTCCATCCTCTCAAATTCACAGTAAAAACTTTTTTACTCATTTACGCTCCCATTCCTTTCACGGCCGTTACTTATTTAATGGAATTTTGCAGGTGAATCTCTAGCAGATTTTAAATGTCGTATGAAGGCTCAAGAGGCGATTGAAACTATAGACTAGTATGTTATGCTAGGAAATGTGTGACCATTCGGGAATATGAAATAATAAATAAATAAAATGCTGGTCTTATTTTCTAAATTGGGTTTGTTAGGTTCCAAATTTCCCGCAAGTATTGTAGAGCACTTCCATACTTGTAGAAGCAAACAATGTTCTTATCAATTCCACTGTCCTAGTATTTGCATTCGGAATTGGATGGTCTAAAATTAAGTCGTGATTGACATTTTGGTAGTCAAGTATGAATTTTTATTAAATTCTTTTTCATTGATCAATAATTCATTCTTTAAGTCATTCTACTAGTTTAAACTTTAAAGCTCCTTCAAATTAATTCTTTAAAAAAATACAAATTTATTTATAATTCTAACCTCGTACATTTTTTGTAGAGATAATATCATTTTTAGTCCTGTAAGTTTGGACGATTCTATTTTTAGTCCTGTAACTTTTTACTTTTTCAATTTTAGTCTTGAATGTATCAATTTAAGTCCTTTTTTGTTGGAAATTTTAAAATTTCGCCGGAATAAGCATGTGTACTTCACATGACACTTCAAAATTGAGTTTTTTTTTAATTTTTTACGACTCTGCACAAATTGGACTATCATGTAACAAAAAAAATGATCAATTTTGAAGTGTCACGTGAGGTGCATATGCTTATTCCTGCGAGATTTTAATATTTCCGACAAAAGGACTGAAATTGACACATTCAGGACTAAAATTGAAAAAGTAAAAAGTTACAGGACTAAAAATGGAATCGTCCAAACTTTCAGGACTAAAAATGAAATTATCTCACTTTTTGTAATAACTCAGTTTTAAAGAGTATTTATGTAAATCTGCTAAAAAGAAAGTGATTATTCAACAAATACTTCTGATTTACCAACCTGCTTACCAGTTTATTATTATTCATTTTACAATTCTTTGACATGATAAGCAGCTGCAAGTCTACTGTCTTAGTAAAAGGTTAGCAGGATCAAGAACGATTTGTATGTAGTTGATTTCTGAAAGTGTGTAATTGATTTGTCTTCAGTTTGTTGAGATCGAGGATATTGTAAAAGAATAAAGGTTTAGGCCTTTGCCATGTTGGTTGGAATTCCAACTCCCAGCTTGTTTGGATCAACTCTCAAATATATCATTCTGCTTGTTTTTGTTTTCTAATGTAAGATAAGCTACAATAAAAATTGTTCTTTTATTTATGAAAATGAGTAGGTTTAAATATATATACCCATCAACCATGTATAGATGATAGATCCAACACTATCATTAATATCAATCAAAGAATAAATATCACTTCCCAATCTATATACTCTAGTCCCCGGGCTGCAATATCTTCTACCCATATTACTGAACTCACCTAAGTTACAACTCATCCCCCTTTCGAAGCATCAATATTCAAAAAAGGCATTAGACGGATGGGCTTCAACGGAGCGATTTGGTTGGGACTTTTTAGCCTGATAAGTAATCCTGTGAATTTTGACCTTTGTCGAATTCTTGGAAAGTTCCATAAGAAGGGGAATATGCATGAGGAATATCCAAAGCAACTGCCCTCTCTATGGCTGCTCTGTATTCCTCCATGTTTTTTATAAGTGAATCCTGCCTCTGCGTTGGTGGAACGTCCATTACACGCTCTTTATCCCTCAAAGACTGCACTAGAGAATTAAAACACATTAATTGTATCACCACAAGAAAGTAAACAAGCAGAGGTCTCGCACGTGACATGCATGCATGAAATGCGATTGCTTTATTATTGTTGGAAATATAAAACTGCGATGAAATCTCATAATGTGGACCGCCAATTACAAATGGCAAACTTACATCAAATGCTTTGTCAGACTCCTCGAGTATCCAAAGGATAGCATGATCCGACGTCATGTTGCAGGACAAAACCATGTGCTCAAACCGTCCATCCACGGGCACTGCTGTCCTAACATGAGGCGAGATTCTTTTACACCTGCATATGGGGTAAGCAAATCAAGAGTATTAATCACTGTCTTTATGGTGCCACCAATTTATGCCAAGAATCGACGGAAAATGTTGTTGAGCTGTATATCTAACATGGTCATATGACGAGAATTTCACATTTTTCACAATGTTTTCTTATGTGCTTTCTGTTGTATAGATGTTTTAATCAGTGATGTACGTAAATGCCTACTCTTCTCTTTATTTATGTCCATCTGATGATACCCGATGTTCTTATGTGGACTTCTAGTTGTCTTTCAAGGGCATCCAATTCTTAAAATCTCACCTCTTAAGAATTTCTCAAATTCCAGTACTCGAGCACACGTACCTGAGGGGGTTTCTCACAATTATGTGATACAGCCGACCAGGTGCGTACAATCTCCTTGGATCCTGGAGCATCTTCTCCTCCAGTGTGCATGTATCTTTTAAGCACATTATGCACATCAAGCAAGGGAAACTATCAAAGAGAATGTGCATTAGTTATTAGTAAAACCATATATTTCTGCAATCAGTAGTTAATCATGTCAAAGTAACCAAAATCTTGTATAGATATACTACTAAAAAGCTTGGAAGAAATTACTCGTACGCAAGAACTTCTAATATTCATAATAGGATTCGGTAAGAATAATTTGACTAAGCTTCAAAGAAAGCCTTAAAGATATACTACTAAGAAGCATGGAGGAATTTTTCGAAAGAAAATGGTATTGGAGTGATATATATATGATCTAAAAGTTTCTCTCATATATTTTACGCGGAATTGCCAGAAATGGAATTACTATAAAGTCGTTTGTTTTGTACAAAAACCTATATTCTGAGAATGCATTGTCATAAGTACTCGCCACCAAACTGAAAAGGATGGAAAAAGATAATGCGAAAAAGTTGGCAAGACCTGCAATCTTTTACCATAAAAGTGACATGAAGACATCCTCCAATGCTACTGTTGTCCGTGGTAAGAAATCATCCTGATTGAAAAAGGTAAAAGCATATTAAGATGTATTATACAAACATTCAGTATATACTTTAATCTCGAGAAAACTGAGGCAAAAGAAGCATAATCTTGAATCTGTGTCACTCTTATTTCAGTTGGGTGAAATATGTCTACGTATGCACAACCTTTCGCTTAGGAGGAGTAAGGACTGAAGAATACCCACCCCCACCCCCCCCACTTCACATTTTCCATGAAAACACCATTATCTCAAGTTTATATAATTTTGAACTATGGCATTTGAATTATTCACAAACTAATGAGACGAATCTACATTTGATGGTCAAATTCCGATTCCCATGTGGTCTAAGTATCGTAGTGTTGCACTAAATACAGACATGATCTTATGCATTAAAGCTAAAAAAGGGAAAAAAAACGGAAGCAAAGTCACTGTGTCATTACCTGCAGCACGACTGAATTAATGACATCTGCGTATCTAACTGCCAAGTTCAACGATATACACCTAGCAGGAGCAATAGCAAAACACCTAATTCTTTTCCTCTCAATATGCCCCAGCTTTTCACGATTCTTGACCGCCAACATTGTCAAAAGTGTCACAACTCCAGCTCCAAGTGAATGTCCAGCAAACGTCAAAGTATAATCGGGATGCTTATTAACCAGTTCACTTAACATCTCACACACTTCTTCCAAAACATATTGAGCTGCCTTTAACAGCCCGTTGTGAACATAACCACCATCGTACGTTGTCTGCCCAAGTCTATTGTCAAGTAAGAGCAGAATATCACTTTCCTTTCCCAAATCAAGGCCCCTTATCGCTACAATTATATTGGAATTATCATGATCGAGGTAGATCATATACGGGGTTACCCTCCCCTGAGTATCCTCGTAATCTTTCTTCAACAACACCCAATCGGGATTCATGCAATACCCTTCGGATGGAGCCCAAACCGGATTTCTAAGATCATCTTCATAAATGGATAGAATGTATCTACAAATACGAGGGACGGGCTCAAATTCAGCGGCGCTTGCAAGCCCCCAATTTTCGCTCTCTCGACCAGCGGTGTATAGGAATTTCTTCCACACCCAACGAACACAGGCTAAACAGGACACACATTCAACCAGTGGAATACAGCAGGCAACAGACATGGATGCCTGAAAGTTAACCACAATCTTTTTACATTAAAAAACACAAGATAACTAAGGAAATTAGCATGAAATTGAAGTTCAGTTAAATAATCAATTTCTCCAATCCTAAACAGCAGAAATAAGGACTAATACAAGCAAGAATAGTCAATTACTTGAAAATAAAGCATCAAAAGACAAGACTAAATAGTTGATTACCAGTAGAAAAGAACATAGGCATCAGAACAGTGGAATGAGGGTTTTCTCAGCAACCCTTCATGGGAAAAATCAAAATTCAACCAAGCTACTTACAAATTGCAAGGAATTTCAAGATCAAATTACGAAAACACCCAGATACCAAACTATACAATCAAAACTACAGTCTTTCAATGAACAGATACATCGAGAAAGAACATAATCATCACTAGTATAATTCTTGCTCTCATACGGGAAAACAAAATCAAGAAGACAAGTTGAGTACGTAAGCAGAAGTAGTACTCATTAGCAACACTCCAATTAAATTAAATAACACCAACACTATGAGATGATGAACGCAGACGACAACAAGAAAAAGAGCAAAAAATAGAAAAGTGGTGTTAAAAAAATGTGGGAAAGACGTAGCGAACCTGCAATCGACAATTGTCAAGTCAAAGGCATGTCCTTTTCATCAATCTCTGTGGAATCTACTGCGTTTTATCCCTTCGATTCCCTGTTCCTTCTTCCAGTTCTTGTTTAGCTGCCGCACGCTTCGGCCACGTGCTTAAGCAGTTGGGCACTTAAGCTCAACTACCACTATTATCTGTGGGATATTTTTTCTCTCTTGTTTGATGCGGAAAATAAATTAAATGCCACAGCTACCCTCGTGTCACACCCATGTATACAATTTATGTTTAGTAGTATACTATCATGAATTAAAGCTATAAAATTATAGACCAGGGTCTTGTCAGATTTCAAATTTCTGTAAACATGAAAAATAGTCATTTTAAAATATCGATTTATTATATTGGAAAATTTAACTTATATACATTGAAGAATTATGAAAAATTAATATGAAAAAATAATTGCAAAACAGAAATAAGCATTTTCAAGATAATAAATCGTAACGCTTTAAAATGCGTTATGAAAAAAGAAGATCATCTGATTCATATTAGACTCACTCAAAATTAATATACATTTTTTACACACACTAAAAAAATCGATAAAATAAATTGTTAATTTAGTTGTTGATAATTACAAAAAGACACATGCAACCCCAAATTTCAAGTCTATATTTTTTAAGTTTGTATAGAATAAGTGACGCAATGTTGCTAGAGTTCAAATTTAAATTGGTATGTCAAGTTAGGATTATCGATTTCTTGTTAATAGTTCGTGCACGAAGTTGACTCGTGTAGTATACTTTAATTATTTGAAATTAAATACGCGGTTTGTTTGTTTGTTGTATAATAATATGTACTGGTCTAATTATCTCTAATCAAATAAAGAAAAATCATGGAACACTATTTCCCTTACAAGATGCCACCCCCGTCCCAAATTCGTTGTCACATTTACTTTTTATACATATTTTTACGAGCGAGTTTTATATTAATAATTGAAATGATAAAAACAAAAATCAATTTGACATTTCAATTATTAATACAAAACTTTCAAAAAACGATCTAAACAAAAAAAAAAAAGGAGAGAATATGGTTTATACAAATGTGAAGAAGGGGCAAAAGATTTATACCCACTACCAACTTTTTACCCAAAAATACCCCTCTAATGAAAATGGGTCCCACCTCCCAAGTCCCCAAATCCCACCCATCGGGTCAATTCACACCTATGTTTTAAAAACCGAACCTAAGTTGAGCCTTTAGGATCGGATTGAACGGATTGAGCTTTGAGGTTGAATTCATAATAAATATTATATATATATAATATGCATAATTAAAAAAAAATCAAAATATAGAGTATGATAAGTGAATATAAAACATTTCAAACTTAAATTTCTAAACATAATAGAAATGTCCATTAACATAAATAGTTCCAACTTTCAAGTTTCAACTCCCAAGCATAATAGAAATGGGGTCTAAGGTACAAGAAAATTAGCTAGTGACATCTAATTTAATTACAACTCACAAACAAAACATATACGTGTAAAATAAAATAAAAATAAGATGAATTTGTTGACCCAACATCAATATATGACTACTGGGGCATGCCTTTAATGTAGTATTATGAGCTTTACATCGACAGTCTTACGAAGATGAATCGTCAAAAATGAGTTCTAGGGTTTTTCATATACCACTCTAATTTTTCTATTCCTCACCTCTCGGGGATTTTTGTAGGCTATCTTTGTTCTTTCCTTTTTTCTTCCATTTATCGTATTGGATTGGTAAAGCATGTCTTTGGATTCTTTGGATCATCAAAGAACTCCTTTGCCCAAATTTCGACTTCCTCTTCTAGATTGATCTTTGAGCAAACGTCGTCAATCGTCGGAAAATTATCTTTTGTTCGAATTATTTTAAGACATTCTTGATCGGTTATGTTTGTTGATCCACAAGGCATGATTATTATATTCAAACATTACATGTCAGTTCGATTAATTACGATTTATTATATCGAACACAACAATACTACCCTCCCCCTTTATCTGATATCCTTGAATTAGTACGGTGTATTTAAATCTTATTTCTCCACTTTTAAAATTTTTTCTTTTCTCCTCTACTTTTCTATCGCCTTCGCACATATTCAATTCTACTTTATAATCATGGCCTCTTGCTCAATTCCTCTGTTCAATCCGACCATATAGTTCCCTTCGCCTTCCCCATTAGTAGAATCTCCCGTAATAATGTAAGTACATCAACAAATGCCTCAATTTGGATTCATGCAATTTCCCTTTACCGTTGGAGCCCAAAGCCCAAACGAGTCGGATAGGGTTTGTCCCAAATGATTAATTCTAACGATCATCTTCATAAATGGATGAATGTATCTTTACAAAAAACTCGAACTTGGTATACTGCCCAACATATAGCGAAATGCTCATAATTTCGTTTGCATCAAACAACCTCATAGGTTAGTGTAGAGAACAAGCCCCTCGCCACCAAGATAAATTTAAAACCCCTTATGTCTTTTTTCGCACCCGTCCTTGAAGCCCCCGAGGGTTGTGTTGCCGTGAATTTGGACACCATGGAGGCTTCAGCTTGCTCGTGTATATCTCCATTCCAATTTTAAACCCATATGGTCGAACAAAATGAAACAGGCCTAAACAGGACACACATTCAACCGCCAGTGGAAAATTACAGCAGGCAACAAAATCGACATGGAAAGAGAAATGCCTGAAAGTTATACCACAATTTCTTTTCAATTTGACATTTTAAAAACACAAGATTTCAACTAAGAACCTCGAAATTAGCATGAAATCCTTCCCCGTGAAAGTTTGTGTCATCTTACTGATTCTATTAAATAATCAATTTCTCCAATCCTAAACAGCAGAAATAAGGACTAATACAAGCAAGAATAGTCAATTTTTGCTATCGTACTGCTTGAAAATAAAGCATCAAAAGACAAGACTAAATAGTTGATTACCAGTAGAAAAGAACATAGGCATCAGAACAGTGGAATGAGGGTTTTCTCAGCAACCCTTCAAATGGAAAGCTCTTACAAATTGCAAGGAATTTCCTCATATCAAAAAAATCAAAAATTCAACCAAAAAACAAATTGCAAGGAATTTCAAGATCAAATTACCAAATAATGTGTTCACCCATCTACCCCCTAATTTTGATATGTCTTTTTTTTGCAAACTATATCAATCAAAAACAAAATACATATTTTCAATTGAACAGATAATGTTGATCGAGAATTTTCTTTTCTTTGAGAACAACATAATGCCCGCATCACTTTTGGTTTTGATAATTCTTGCTCTAACGGAACCCCCCCCAACAAAATTTAGAAGAAGACAAGTTGAAATTAAAACATAAGCAGAAAATACGTATATCATTCTTTTTTTTTTTTGCAACAATTCTATTACATCGTTCAAAAAAAACACAACTATTGTTAAAACACTTGAACACTATGTCCGATGAACGCAGACGACAACAAGAAAAAGAGCAAAAATAAAAAGTGGTTTTAAAACTCTCGGAATTTTTGGGGATTCAAAACGTGGGGCAACGTGACTTTCGAATCTTGCAATCGACAATTGTCACAGATGCCTCAAAGATTCCTTTTTTTTTCAATAAGTATGCCTCTAAGCAGGAAAAAAATTAACTATCTGCGTTTGCTCCAACACGTATCTTCTATCGATTCCGTATCTCCCGTTCCTTTGTCTTTTTTCTCTTGAAGATTCTTGTCTTTAGCTGTTCGCAACAATATGCTCGGAAAATTTGAATTCAGTCCTCCAAGTCATATGCCTGCTTTGGCATACTCTTCCCATGGACCTTCCGAAAAACAACACCCACTCGGGTACCCCATCGATCGCCTTAAAACCAAATATACATTGAACTGCGCGATTCGGACTTTGGAATTATAAAACTTTTTCGATCTCTTTTTTGTACATAGCATTCTTGAAATCAACCTCCGCCCTTCTTTCTTCCAACTCAAAGTCATTGTTCGATGACACTATTATAATGTGGGATATTTTTTTCTCTTGTTTGATGCGGAAAAAATAAATTAAATGCCAACAGACTACCATTTGACCGATAATATCCCCAAATGATGTATAATTTTGTCAAATTCACTTCCATTTAATTGTTTGCTATCAACGATTAAAAAATATAAAACAAAGTTCCCACATCCTTTGTTCGGTGATTTTAACAATTGCCTCGCTTCGCCCATTTAGTATAATAATCAACCGCTACCAAAAGATATCTAACTTAATTAAATCGATCCCCCATTTAGCAAATGGCCATGGACTATAAACCGATACTAATTCTTCAAAGCGGCTATGAAATGAGTGGAGCATGTACCGGCAATCGATAACATGTCGAGCATACGCAAAGCGAATCCTTTCTAAAATATTTTATGTGCGGATTTAGCCCAATTGTGATGATTTCCGCATATTCCATCATGGATTTGTTGCGATTTATTATATTGGAAAATGCTTCTAAATAAAGATATCGATTGAAGAGTGTATCCAAGTTTCTTGAAAAAATTATTATCTCGTGCGATCGCAATCCGAATTAAAATAATCATAAATCAAATGTTCGCTTTGTTAAATACCTTTTTGTCACCAGGCGTGCAAAAGTTAATAAATTACCCAATCGTGGTAATTGTTCAATGAATAATTGGTCAAAATGCTCGAGCAATTCTTTTGCTAGTTGTTGATATTGTGCCATTTGTTCGCCTCGGGCCTCATACTACATTTTTAAACGACACCGAGAATCGCTAAATCGATAAAATAAATTGTTAATTATTTGTAGTTCGAATGGTTGATTTGCCTATTTACAAAAAGACTTGTTGATGATCCATCAACAACCCCGCAATTTGTGGATATGTCAATTCAACCATGAAATCGGCCATAGCTTTTCATTTCTAAATTTGAGCAAAATGGAGGACTCAAGTTGGAAACGCATTACCTCAACCGAGTGGTCGGTCAAGAAATATGGTCGCAATTTTTGCACACTCATTACGGTATGATTTAATTTTTCCAACGGAGGATACTGGAGTTTCGCTTTTTTTGACTTGCTAACATAATAAATGGGTAAATGTGTTGTCTCTTCGCCTCAGATCACGAGCACAACAATCGATCGATCAGATTCGGATTAAAGAAGATACAAATAGAGTTGTTCGCCTCGATAAATGTTGCTATTCCGAGTATCTCATTGCTTAAAATTTGATCGTCCAAAATTTCCCTTTCTTTAATGTCAAAGAAAGGTTTACATTTGTCCCCATTTCGTTTATAAACCGGCTTTACCCAATTTAATCGTCCGTTAACTTTTTGACCTTTTCACATTTCGGGGCTTTATCGAGTATTGTTGAATCTTTGATGGGTTTGCAACTAACCATATGTCCGAGGAATTTTCTTGAATCCCAATTTCTTGGGATTTAACTTCATATTATACTTCCTCAATATATCAATCGTTTGTGCTATTTCATCGATATATACCTCGATTGTTCGGCCGATGTGTTCGCCGAACATCTTGTTCACCAAACGTTTACGTTGTTCGTTTAATCCGAATATATTTTAAGACATGTTCTTTTTTTGCGAGAATCTTTGTATTCTTTTGATCGTCCGGATGTATATTTGGTGATAACCAATAACGATCCATAAATGTCAAATAAAAACCAAATAATCAACATCGGAAAATTATCTTTTGACATGCCTTATTCAAATCGCTGAAATCGATACACAATCTCCAAGATCCATTTGGTTTTGAATCCAGCACGGGTTCGCAAGCCATCTTTAACCTCTCCTGATCGGTTTTTGTCGGCGCCTTTTTTGATTTCACTATTCATCGCCGCATATTTTTCCCTGACTAAATTTTCTTTGTATTGGATCAAGGTTGAGGGAGTTTCGGATCTATTCCAACCATGTCCTCGTTTTGCTTGATAATTATTTCGTTGGACCGTTAATGGTATTTTTAACCAACGAACACTTCTAACTCAGTTTCTTCGAAATCGATTGGTTCCAATTGCTCAACAATTTTTGCTTTTTTTTGCTTCCACCGAGGGTCTTGAATGGATCTGGGGCTCATCATCAACCTCCGTGGGTTTAAAACCTATCTTGCTCTAAATCAATATTCATTTGATCTAGGAGATCGGGGAATTAGTTGTCTCCCGGTTTAAAACGAATGGTTATGCTTTCGTCGAACTTATGTTCGAAGATCTTTCGGTGAGATATTTGCTCATTGCCCAATTTCTCCCGTTTATATTGACGATAAAAATGTCAAAAAGATTTATACCCATACCTAGAAAACCCGTTATAAATTTTTAACATCGACGATTAAAAATCTAACATTCTAGTTCGCCTAATGTCCGGATTCAAAGTTGATTCTAGCTCGACTCCTAACCTAATCATACCATAGGGCGGAATCTGATTCCCCAAAACCCATTATAAGATGATTACATGGTTCAATATAACCGCCAAATCCCCAACTTGTTTTTCCATCCGCGAAAGGGTATTAACGAACAAAATGTTTGCATAAAGCCCCAAGATCAACTAAGAGGCGATGTACCTTCAACCCAAGGAGACGAGCCCAATGAGTCGTTGTGGGGAGTTATAATTATCCGAAAAAATGATTTGGTGTGTAGGTGGGGAACCGGATGATGTGCTCGCCACCTTTACCCGATGGATGTTTTCTCCATCTTTTTACGCTCTGTTAGATAACGTTGGCGCTGGTAACATCCACCCACAGACCATATTCGGATCTAATCATTTGGATTTCTTGACTTTCTAGAGGCCCTCTTTTCGTTTTTGATCTCTTTCGTGATTCTTCGGGATCATCAAACCGGAAAGACGATTTTCTTCATATACTTCCAAAGTTGGCCCGATAAATCGCGGCAATTTTTCAAATTGTCGAAATACTAGTGATAATTACAAAGATTTGGAAGCGTTGAGTCGACGCTTATCCATTACAATTCTTCTTGCCCGTCCAACATGTCCCGATCTTTGATTTGATTAAAGATAGTTTTACTAAACGCCTAAAAAGACTTGGGGGCATTTGCCCTTTTGTTCAAAAGGTTTGAAAGAGGTCAGGATCTGTACCTTCATTCATTGTTTTCTTTTTCAAAGCTTTCCCTATATATTGTCTTGCAAATTTGCATGGCTATAATTTTAAAAACTCGATCATATTTAAAAGTCGCCTCCATGATCTTAGCATCCTCTTCAATCGGGGCTCCATCATATAAACATTTATCAAATCTTTCTATGTATGATCGACGACTCACCTTTTAATTGGGGGAAAATTTGACCTTTGTTTTCAAAACGAAAATAGAAAAACAAAAATTGCCGTCTAACATGCAATTTAAAGTGGTAACCACCTATGTGCTCGATCACCCAAAGTCATGGGGAATGATCGAAATGCGTCAAATGTAGCCCCCATCGCGATCATAAAGTCCGAAAAATTCTTTGAGATGGACATGAGGATCCGAACTCGGCGTCGAAAATAGAATTGGGTGGTCAACTTTCTCTTGGACTTCGCCGCCAATCATTTTTTAGCTCTTAAATTTCGGCATGTAATTCCACGATGGCTTTTTGCATTTCTTCGCAAATTTCATGGGGCGATAGACTTAATTGGGGTAGATCATGAGGATCTCGTGGATCATTTTCGTTAAAATCTCCAAGTTTGTCTTGACTACCCAATCGGTTGGATAGACAACTTTGTTCCCGCCGATATTTGTTCGGTGTCTGGATGCTTTTGAAGATCCGAATCTCACCTTTCGGATCCTCACTTTATTATTGCCGATTCGGTCTTTGGCGGAGAGCCTCAAACGCCCAAACGCCGATCTCTAGACCACTAGGTTGTTCGTCATCCGATATCATCGGCTTTTTACTAGTCCGCTTTTCTTTTTTAGCTTCCCCCAATTAGTGTTGCTTTCCCTTTTGAGCCTCTAACCCGCCAATTCTTTTTTTTCTTTACGTGCTTCAACACACGGATTATTGGCTATATCCTCAAGATTAATAGTTTCCTTTTGATCTTTATGAGGTTTGTGTTTTTTTGGTCATATGGTTAGAACTTTGTTCAAGATTGAGGCATTATATTTCTTTTTTTTTGCCTCGGCTAACTAGGGGTTTGTGTATGGGTTGGTTTTTGGATGCGGATTCGAAAATTACGCTTTCCTCTAGCCAATTGTCATGAAATATTTCGGTTGATGAATATTATGTGGTAATTTAATTACAACTCACAAACAAAACATATCGTGTAAAATAAACGATAAATAAGATGAATTTGTTGACCCGGTTAATAATATATGACTACTCTGGGGCATACCAAGCCGAGGATGTAGTATTATGAGCTTTACATCTCATCAGTTCTTGATACATCTTACGAAGATGAATCGTCTGAGTTATCGAATGAGTTCTGTGGTTTTTTCATATATGTGGATGAACACTCTAATTTTTCTATTCCTCACCTCTCGGGATTTTGTGTAAATTTATCTTTCCGGGATTATTTTAGGAACCAAACTCTTTCTTCTTTTTTTTTTCTTCCATTTATCGTATCGAAGTCAAGCATGAAATTTTGGATTGGTAAAGCATGTCTTTGGATTCTTTGGATCATGCAAGAACTCGATGGTGTTGCCACGTTTAATTCCTCTTCTAGATTGATCTTTGAGCAAACGTCGTCAATCGTCGTCTTTTGTTCGGTTGGACTTTTCGTTCGTCGCTTTTAAGATCTTGAGATTTGAGTTCGAACATACTTGACCGGTTATGTTTGTTCGTCCGAGCAATTCGATCAACAAAAAAAAGTAACTCATCCAATCATGATTATTATATTCAAACATTACACGTTAACTCTTTTGATGTTCGACATTAATTTATTTATTATATCGAACACAACATGACTCTAAGGTGCAAATGAGACGTTTTTACCCTTAAAATCAATTCTTAATTTCTTGTTACAATTTTGTCATTGGACCCACACCTCAAAAACCATCGGCCTATACCATCAGATTCAAACTCTCTCTCTCTTCCCCACTTTCTCTCTTCCCCACAAAGACGCCCCCACTTTCTCTTTCCCCAACACCCATCAACACTTTCTCTTCCCCACTTTTCTCTCTTCACCACACTCTCTCGCAACAAATCGGCGGCCACCGCTCATCAACCACCATCACCACCGTGACTGCCATCCACCGCCATCCACCACCGCGACCTCCATATGAAGCTGTCCCCAACCCCCATCGATGGATGGCGGCGTTTTCTGGTGGAGTGGTGGTGTATGGGCGTGGGTTTCAGTGCACCGCCGCGAAGTCATCCCAACCCCTTAATCTAGTTCGAAATTAGGGTTTTTCTGGTGATAACCGGTGAAAACCGCCGGTTCGCCGGTTCACCGGTTCCCGGATTTTCCAATTTTTGAGGGGGCGTTTAATAGCGATTATATGCACTCCTATTGAGCCGTTGATGGGCGGTTCTTCGGTCCGACCGGTCGAACCGGCCGGTCGGACCCGGATTTTAAAACATAGGTTCACACCACCACCCCCTCTCAAATTTTACTTACCCATCTATCTATCTATATTCTTCCTTAATTAATTAAAATATTACTCTCTCCCTCTTTAATTAAAAGAAAAGAAGCCCAAATTGTTATTTGAGTTTTTAATTGATATTTATAATTTAGTTATAATATTTTGTTTTATTTATAAAAAAAAATGTTTTTATCTCTAAATGCTTTTCATTTTAATTATTTAAGACGTAATACAATTATATCAAAACTTATATAATTATCAAACAAATTATATGGTATATTAAAAAATTAAATTCATAATTTTATTAATTACATTCTTAATGATTACTTATATTACTAAAAAATTAGTAAAATATTTACCAAATTGAAAGGAGGATGTAGGTCATGGAAGGTATAAAACTTTTTTTATAATAAAGGTATAAATGTATTTTTATTAGCAAATGGGTAGAAATCTTTTTTATTAAAGGAGATGGGTACAAAACTTTTAAATTTATAAAATGGGGTATATTTCTTTTTTTTTTCCTGTACAAATTACATGATAGAATACGATATTTAATCGCAGGTGTCCGTTTTAATTGCTGTAAAGTATAGGTAACCATTAGTTATATCAATATGTACTTAATTTATATACTCACGTGTTGGTAATGATGTGTCTAGTGGGAGTAGTTAAGAGTTGATCATGAAGGGCTCCATACTATAGAGATCTTTTATTCATTATACATAGTTTTATGAAGCATCAACTTAATTATATTTAAAAAAGAATGATTTAACTATTAATATTGTAATTTATCTCAAGTATAGGATATTATTTTATAGGTTTTCATCATCTCTCTATTTTTAGGCTTCATTGTACAATTTAACAAGAGGAAATTATATCATTTAATTACCTCTACCCATCAATATTTTAATAAAAAGTAATTTCGCCAATTAAAATCAGCTCATTTTTCCATATTATTTTAAATAATTAGCAGCATTTCATAAATGTAATTTCCCAATAAAAAAGTTTTGGTAGGCTGAATTCAAATTAAAATCCAGCCCAAAACCTATGGGCCACATGAAATTACTCGGCCCAAACATATACAATCTGCCTTGTTAGGTGGCCCAATTGACATAATAGCCCCCGTAGAGTCCCAAATTAGTAAAGTAACCCCAACACACGAGAACGTAGTTTTTATAATCAAAAAATTGAGCCTTTACTAATTCTTCGATGCTTCAATTATCTGCCATTGTTGATTAGCGATTCCTCGAAAAGTGAACTGCCGATTTATCGTGCCTAAATGGTTCCGCATTTTGATTCTTTAGTGTTTAACAACTGCACTTTGATCCGTATGTATCTGTAGGAAATTTTAGGTTTTTGTTTGAGAATGAAGTTTTTACCGCTTCCGCGAATTTTCATTTTTATAGTTTTAGATGTCAATTTTTCGTATATGAGAAAGAGGCGATCTAATTGAAACTTTAAATTAGTTGATTCTTTGCTGCATTAATTTTATGTCCATTCTGAATCAGTCATGATTAAGAGCAACGTGTTGTCTCATTTCTTGGTTCCTGACAAGTTTTAGTTTTTTTTTTAGTTCTGCTGGATATTTGATTATTTTAAATGTTAGTTGATTCCATTTAGATGTATCATGAATATACTGCTTCTGAGTTCTTTACTAAATTTACTAGTATATAATTTTACGGTGTGTGGTAGAAGTCATATATCCTTCTAATTTTGATATTTTCTATAATCTGAGATATTTTAGTTATTGATAATCACCAAAGAATGGACTCTGTGCCTATGGAAGGTGGATCCTGTAATCCGGATGAAAAATCTCCTACTGGTGGCGGTTCAAATGTGGGGACAGATTGTCCAATTCAATCAGTTGAGCAATCTTTAATACCAGGGCTTCCTGATGACATTTCTCTTTCTTGTTTGGCGAGAGTTCCTCGGAAATATCATCCAGTTCTCAATTGTGTTTCAAAGAGATGGAAAGAGTTAGTGTCAAGTGAAGAATGGTTTACGTATAGGGTGAAACATCAGCTGGAGGAGACTTGGATTTATGCTCTTTGCAGAGACAAGTCTGATCAGCTTTGCATGTATGTGTTGGATCCTGGGCAATCGAGAGTTTGGAAACGAATTCATGGCCTTCCGGGTAGCTGCTTGAGGAGAAAAGGCATCGGGTTTGAAGTATTGGGTAAGAATGTTTACCTGTTCGGAGGTTGTGGTTGGGTTGAGGATGCAACCGACGAAGTCTATTGTTATGATGCTTCTTTAAACACATGGGCTACAGCTGGTTCCTTATCCACTGCAAGGTATTCACTTTACTGGTTACATGGATTATGAAATCCTCCTAACTGGTTGTTCAAAGATATTGATGGTTAATTGCATTTTTGTATTCTTATATTCTTGTTTCTCTTGATATAAAAAAACTTCTGTTTTTTGTGGTTGAAATATTACCATTCATGTGAACATTGTTTAAAAACTGCACTGCTTTCCACTAACTTATCCTGTGAAACCTATCACATGCATCATTCACTAGTAAATACTGACTTTCTCCCTAAATCTTGTCAGTGAAGTGGAGCTCACTTATTTGCTCTAACCTTGAAGATTTCTTAGACAGTTAGACTGAGTGATTTAACATCATATGCCTTTTAATATGAACTTCTCATCGTGCCCCCTTTTGTTCGTGGCCATAAAGGAAATTGTAATCGTTGTTTTTTTTTTCCATGTGACTGGCAAAAGCTTTTTTGCTGATTATTCCATGTCTTTCATTATCAGGTGCTTTTTTGCACATGAAGCCTTAAATGGGAAAATTTACGCCATTGGTGGGCTTGGATCAAATTCTAGTGATCCACATTCCTGGGACATTTACGATAGCCAAACAAATTCTTGGAGTTCTCATGTAGACTCAAATGTCTTACCTGATTTTGAAGACTCAGTGGTCTTCGATGGGAAGATCTATATCAGATGTGGCATTTCAGCTGTATCATCTCATGTTTATGCTGTTGTGTATGACCCGTCTAGTGGCACCTGGCAGCATGCTGATGCTGACATGGCCTGTAATTGGCGGGGCCCAGCAGCTGTGATAGATGGTGTTTTATATGTGTTGGACCAAACTTCAGGTGTAAGATTGATGATGTGGCGAAAGGATAGTAGAGAGTGGACGGTCGTAAGGAGACTGTCAACGCACTTCACAAGGCCACCCTGTCGACTCGTGGCAATTGGTAAGATGATTTTTGTTATTGGGAAGGGACTTAGCACAGTGATGTTCGATGTTGAAAATGCAAGTTGTCGGGATCCTTTTCTGGTGAGCTCTTCTGTTCTGAAATTTAATTGTGACGATGAAGTCCTAAGTTGTAAATCTCTAGCCATCTGAGTATCATCTGTTTTCAGAACGCGATCTTTCTCTACTCTTGTTGTAATTGCTACGCTTGTTTGTTCAGGAGAGAACTTCAAATTCTCGAACAATTTGGGAAGTTTACTGATATTTTACTTCCATGATGTATTGATTCATTATCCGCAATGTATTATGTTTCTTGTTCAGAAACTTCATGGTGGTAAATTCATCCCATCATCTGAGTAAATATTTGAGCTAGCCACATATGCATGGTAACTTATGGCATTGAAATGACTTTGATGCTGGAATTTCATTAAATTAGTTCATGTGTTACATATATCAAATCAGTAGTAATCGAGCTAATTACAAACAAAAGCTATCATTTATTGCATATACTCTTCCATCCTCTTCAATACAAAAAGGAAGGCTGATGCGGCGTATTTTCTAGCTTATGTTACAGTAAGCCATGTTCTTCAGCTCAACATCTCTAGATAACTGAGAATAGTTCAGTATAAATGGTCCACATATTATACTACTTCCGTCTCGAAATAATGTGAACACTCCCTTTTTTATCGAGTTTTAGCGAGCGGGTTGTTTATTAGTATTTTAAATGATAAAGTGATTTTTAAGGAGGAATATTTATTATAGATTTATCTCTCATTTATTATATGTATCTTTAAAAATTATCTTATCATTTTAAATATTAATAAAAAATTCACTCATAAAAATACGATAAAACAATAAATGTGCACGTTATTTCTCTCGAAATAACGTAGTATTATTTTGTTTTGTCGACGAACATACAATATATTAGTATAATAGTATACACAATCGAGAACTCAAGCACTAGTACATGCATGTCCAAGTAAGCAATGTGCATGCGGACAGTTGCACTGATTTCTGCAGTATACGGCAGCTGTTTTTGAAAATTGAAACACAGCCTCATTAATTTTTCCCATTAGTATAAACACAATTTTTAATATTACAGAATATTCTATTTAAATAAGTCAGTACTTTCAGACATAAGGTCTGGGTGGTGTAGTCGGTTATCACTCTATTCTCACACACTAGAGATCCCTGTTTCGAACCCGGGCTCAGACATTTTATTTTCTTCTGTAAGCCCATTTTGGGCCTCAATTTTCATACTATTTTTGGGGGCCCGTTTCCTAATTTTTATTTTAGACAAGCCCAATTTCGACCTCAGATGTCAGCCCACTCTCTTGGGCCGATTTCTTATATTTTTTGGTGACAAAAACTCAAGAGTCAAGACGGTAATGCCGAACTTATGTCGTTCGTCTAGCACCACAAAAGGATAAAAGGCAATGAACGTTGTTCCTGCTCAATTTTTTTTTCCTTTCAAAACGGCTCAATTTATGTATGTAGCTAGTTTGACTTTGTATTGAAACAAACTTTGGTTTATTTTTTGGTGAAAAAATTACATTTTTTCAGTAGTTACCTTATACAGTTTTTACAACTTCACTTTTATCATTCAGCCGTCTATCTAAATATATGCGCACACAAACTCGCTTTTCGGCCTTTTCGCTAAACATTGTAGTTGTTTTAAAGAAATCAACAAATATTTCTTCCTCAGAATGTATGCTCAAACACTCCCATTTTCAAAGCACATTCCGCTCAGTCCACCAAGTAAACTGCAGCACAAGGAGGCGGCGCTTCCACCAAAATCACAACTTGGGTTTTCCAATTCATCCAAAAGGGTGTATGAATCAAGAATCAGTTCAGAAAATACTGGCCGTTTAGCAGTGATCAGGTGTTGTGGGTCACAGGAACAAATGCAAGAACTGAATCATGAAAAGAAATTTGATGATGGGTATTACATGAGGAGGTGTGTGGAGCTTGCAAAGAAGGCTATTGGGTGCACAAGTCCTAATCCTATGGTTGGTTGTGTGATTGTGAGGGATGGTAAAATTGTTGGAGAAGGATTTCACCCTAAAGCTGGGCAGCCTCATGCTGAGGTGAAACTCAATTGATCTTCTTCCCTTTTTTTTTGCAATTACATTTTGATTAAAGATTGATTTTTATGCTAATTTCTTGATGTGGGTTGGTCAGCTTTTGTATCTTCTAGTTACATTTTGATTAAAGATTCTGGCTTTCTGATTTGAGTTGCTAAAATTCTTGAGGTTGCACCTATGGTTGGTTTACTTCTTGATGGATGTGTTGAAGAAATTGTGCATGTGCACTTTGTGAGGGTATTTGTTCTTGTACTGTACTTTTGATGATTAGAGAAGTTTGAAGTCGAATTTTAGCTTCATTTAGAACTCTTAGGTTCCTCTCTTGAATCCTTTGGGTGTCTTTAATGCAAAAAGATATTTGATTTTGATTAGCAGTCGAATAGATGCTGTTTCTGGAGTACACTACTATGAGGAAGCTATATGTCATGTTCTGGTCTTAGTAAACTAACAATAAGGCAGTATGGGACTATGGCCTAACGAAACATTGGATCGAAAAATTTAGACCTAAAATAAAGAAAGCACTGAGTCGTTTCTGTTATCCTCATTAATTTTGGCAAAATTGTGGTTTTTTGTTCTCATTTTAGGCCTTCTGCTAACCAGGCCATACTGTAGCCTAACTACTTTCTCTCTATGGCTATATCATTTTTATTATCGATTTATTTTTGTTACATAGCAGAATTAACCTCCATTTGCAATTAAGTTCATCAAATAGAAAATTTGTTTACTGATTTTTGTTTCCATTTAATTGATAGTTTATGGTAGGTTAATCTTATTGCAGATCTTTTGTGACGAAATGCTGGACTAAAGAAAATTCTTTATGATATTGATGTTAATGCAAATATCCTTGTAGATAATTTGACTAAGAAAACTATAGGTTTTTGCACTAAGAGATGCTGGCGATTTAGCTGAGAATGGAACGGCATATGTGAGTTTGGAACCATGCAATCATTATGGAAGAACTCCACCTTGCACTGAAGCATTAATCAAAGCCAAAGTAAAAAATGTGGTGGTTGGTATGGTGGATCCTAATCCCATTGTAGCTTCAACAGGGGTCAAGACACTAGAAGATGCTGGTATTAAAGTGACTGTTGGAGTCGAGGAAGAATCGTGCAAAAGGCTTAATGAAGCATATATCCATTATATGCTGACAAAAAAACCATATGTTACTTTGAGGTACTTAAAAATCTCAACTATCAATTGTTAGATTGATCGATTTTCATCTATTATAATTTACTCCCTCCTATTCAAAATATAAGATGTTTTGGCTTATTGCATTATTTACTTTTTATTTGATGTTTTGGCTTTTATTTCCCTACATTGCCCTTATTTAATACTCTTTCTTTACTTTCTTGTTTTACTCTCTATCATATCATTAAAGATAATTTATCATTAAATAAGGCTAATTTTGGTATAATTTTTCTTTATTAATAAGCGTGCAAAAGACCAAAACATCTTATATTTTGAATAGGAGGGAGTATATCACAAAATTGATTCCGTTTTGCCCGAAATGGCTCGTCTAACAGGTATTCCATGTCACTTGATGGTCATTTAGTAAATCAGCTTGGTGAAGAAGCTACAGAGAGTGGTGGATATTATTCAAAATTATTGCAAGAATATGATGCTATCATTGTTTCTTCTACAGCATTGGCTGCAAAGTCATTCGTTCCTATTTCTAAGGAACCTGGGGCCAATCAACCTCTTACAATCGTGTTGTCAAAATATTGGAGTTCCTTAAATCATATTCCTGCTCTAAACAATGACGCCACTACTAAACTAGTTATGGTCACTGAGAAAGACACGAAGGTGGAGCCACAGACTGTTGGAGAAGGAATTCAAACACTATCTTTTGATAAAATAAATTTAGTTGAAATTCTTGAACACTAAGAATCAAGGACTCTGCAGTGTCTTGCTGGATTTGAGTGGTAAGAGTGCAGATTTTAAGTATATACTTGAAGAGGGTTTCGAACAGAACTTGTTCCAGAAGGTGGTGGTTGAGGTGTTGCCTTTTTTGGGTGGTGATCATGAGATGTTTCTGAGTCATATTAATCTGAAGGGAAAAACGAAAAAGTTGACATCATCTGTCTCAGTCAAAAGTGTTCTACTGGAGGGTTATTTCTGATAAAATCACCCAAGTTATTTCAAATATCGATCGCCATACCTTTGAGCTTAGTTTCCTGATTGGCAATATTGTTCAATGCGACTCTTGGTGTTTGCAACGAGGATGTAACATGAGAATACTACAATGTGGGACGTGAGTGTAGCTACTTGTGCCGTTGGAAGAGATTGTTGATCATCAATTTATTTTGCATGTATACTGTTGATACCAGATCTTGGAGAACAAAGTTGATCCTCTGTGTTTTTATTTGACTCTTGTTACATCAGTGTGCAATACATGTATGTTATGTGACCACTGATTCCAAGAATAAGTTCATTCTGATCTATCATGATTTAGAATTTTGTTCAAACTCAATCTTCTCATTCTGTAAATCCATTTCTCTTTCCTGTGATTTCTTGGATTCATTGAAATGATTGATGTTTTGTATATAACACTCCTAACGCATAATAGGTTGCAATTTGCAAGCCAAACTAAACTGCTGGATAAAAACTCGATTAAAGTATCAAACAAATTTGAATATATTTTACATTTAATAAAATTTAAATCTAGTTCGAGCTCGATGTGCAAAGTGCCTGTTTTGTAGCTCATAAATCAGACTTAGTCTGATAATTATCAGCTCAAGATATCGGATTCAAGGTGTTCAAAGTGATGCATGAAGTTTCAGGATAAAAAATGTTGGTTCCAACTGAAAGCTCTCTCAGAAAACTGTTTTCTGGTGCAACATTGAAGAAGTGATTATCTAGCAGTTGGGAGGCGGTTTTTCATCAGAATTTTCCACCAATATATAGTGGACATATCAAGCTTCAAATCAAGCCAGATAGCTACTTCATTCATCCAGAGAAACAAAAGTTACAGTGCATCTAAGTACAGAAAAAGTCACAAATAACTGTTTTCTGTTCTTGAGTTTTGAGAGAGTGAGAAGTGTTTTCTTGCCGTAACTCTTGTATAATTTCATGTTCGATTCCACTACCTTATGTTGTGAAGTCATGGGTTTGAATCACCATTTGCCCGATCAAAAATAAAATAAAATTACAAGATAAATTCAAATTATTGCTCAAAAATTCGTCTAATTTAGATTTAAAACTATTAAATACTATACTCATAAAATTCGTTCAATTTCAGTTTATTATAGAAAAATAAATTTGAATTATAATTTATAAATCAAGATGAAAAATAAATAGAATAAAGTAGTAAATAAATTTAAAATATAGTTAATTTAAATTCTTGTCTTAGACCCTCATTCACAAATTTTATATAAATCTGATTCACTCTCCCCCCATCCTGCGAAGGCAGAGAGACAGAGAGCGCGCATCAATGGAAGACTCTAAACCCCGCACGAAACCAGAAAAAGGCCTCTCGAACAATCAATTCAGGATTCTCCTTACTACAAAATGCGTGCTCTTATCAGAGATCTTCGGCCCCATTTCATTGAGGTGCGATTCTATTCTTAATGGTTTTTTAGTATCAACGTATGAGTTTGTTGAAGTATCTGGAGTTCTTATTATGTAATTTTAGTTGAAGTTCCTTTGAAGCCAATGAATGTAGGAGAAATAAAGAGTTTTTTTTTTTTCTTTTCTCAATTATATTAACATCCTTTTGCATGATTTATGTTTTTCATTCACTTTTCTCAATTAGGGTTTTGAGCTTGATGTTGTCGCTTGATTGTAAAATTTCGTTCTCTCTCTCTTTTGTTTTAATTAATCTTAGGCTTCCTACCTATGTTTGTGTTGGCGTACATTGATTTGGTACTGATAGGGGTTCTAAATACATTCGTCTTTCTCTCTGCATAATGGTTCATAATGATAGCTTTAAGACAATACTATCATATTACTGAAATTTTAAAAATTAAAATTAAAATGGGGTTTTTATGATCATGCCGGGTAAAAGTTATATTTGAAATGTTTGATTTATTTTCTTGGATGATTTGAGATGCCATATCTACCATACACTATTGGATGGATAAGCATTCTGTATTATCATAAAGAGGAGTTGATACATTAGGTGATGAATCGGTAAAGGACTCTGTAGCAGATTTAGTCTCCGAGAACTTCTAGCATTTTGATTGTGTGTCTCTAGAATGATCCACAGTGTTTGGGGGTATTGACAGGTTTCTCTATGGACTATGTATCTTTCTGTTTATGAATACCAAAGCAAAGTCTAGAACCCAAATCCCAAATTTATTATTAAGTTAACCACTGAATTCTACAATTACAAGATATGGAAATGAAACAAAGCAAATCATCAAATCCAAAATCCCAAATTCCGATGCCCATAAACCACCTAGCTTAATAAGCTTCGGAGTGTAACAGTAATGAATCTTCTTTATTCTGTTACCTCAGTGGAGGCGATGGGAGAGAAAGAAGAGGTTAGGGTTTGAAGAGAGAGAATGAATTGAGTGAGATATTTCTGTATCTTGAAAGTTGAAACTGCTGATTAGGCTCATAAATACATCATATATAATCTGGTAAATATGAAGTGTATAAATATATTCGATCTGTTCAATTATACTTTCTTTCTTACTATGAAAATTGAACCGAATCAAGAAAACCAAAATGATAAGAAATTAACCCGAACTGAGCAGTTAATTCTGGTTCGATCAGTTTTTTGGTTTTCATCGGTTAATGCTCACCCCTACTCATTTGTTGGACCGGGAATTAAATTTTTAGAACTCTAATATGGTGCTGTCAGCTGTGTAACAATTATTGTTAATTGGTTAGTTCTTTCCTATCTTCTGAAATTTGCACAGTTAATATATTTGTTAGACTAAGCTTTTGTGATATGAGCAGAGGTTTATTTGACTTAGCTGATTTCTGTTTAAATACACCTGCATTGGATCAAGTGCTATGGAAACTGGTCATTAAATGAGAAAAACAGAGCCAAATATTCTGATGTGTAACAAATAGCTCAATGCCTAGTTGATCACATTTGTCTAGTGGTACTTCTAAAATTTGTGATTATTTTGTGATCTGTAGGTGCTCAAGACCCCCGACTTTCGAAATTGCCAGGCAGCTGATGAAATCCGTCTAGGTAAGGCTAGTAGTATTTTTTTCCTCTACTTTCAGAACATGATTAAAATGTGTAGAATATTCCGTATGATCATTCAGTTTTGTTGATATAACTTTTCATGTATAGCAAAATTTGAATGATTAATGCTCCTTTAATGGAACTCAAAATAGTGTAAAATGGACTCTGGTGGGATGAAGCAAATAATGGAACTGTATAGAGAATGGACAACACAGTCCGTTAAGTTGGAGAAATGCAGTAATGGGGATGTTAGCAATGGGCGGAAACCTGATGCAAAATCTGCAGACGATCATGTACTGGACGATGTGATGTCGGTCCCACCTCCAGGTAGTCACGTAAAAGGGTCATATATTGTTGGAGGATCTGCTTTCGGTTGGAATTTCATCACATTTCATGGTAGCCCACCTGTGTATTATGGAAGAACAAAAGAAGCTTTTCGAGCCACAAATCCCATGTCTGAATGAATCAAGGAAGGATCATTCTTGTTTTTTTTTAGGGACAATTCTTGTTGTTTTAGCTACTTAATATCAACTACATTGAAACAAATGATTGTTGTATAATGCCTTCGACATTTTTAGGACCTTTTGTGTTGTATCTTTTTATGTATGGTAATCATTAGTTTTGAAAGAAACATTCAATTCTATTTTGCGAATCAAAAGCATTAATCAAGTATGATTTACAGCTTGTACAAACTACCATGAATATTAAAAGGTGATTATAGCTAGGGATGATAGTGCTGTTGATTTGTGATTTGAGCAGGTTTGTGCCTATTTCAATACTCATCCTACCGTGGAATTTCTTTAATTGCAGGACTTGAACCATTGGGAAACGTTCATGTCCTTTAAATATGAGTATATATTTAAGTGTAAATTTTTTAACATATAGGGGTCCATAGCTCAGTGGTAGAGCAATTGACTGCAGATCAATAGGTCACCAGTTCAAACCCGGTTGGGCCCTTAATTTAAATAGAATTTTTTTTCATTTTTTTTTTAGAGCTACAAAATATATACTGTCCATCTATTTATGGTAAAAAAAAATTAAAATAAGATTAGCATCATCTCACCGCTCAGATTGAAGCTTTTCCGTCTTATAAAATACAGGATAGGTAGACAGGTATTTGAAAACTAAACAGGAAGCCCATACGTACATGCCTACAGAAAATGAGATACATGTAAAGCTTACTGTTTATATGAATTGAGGATTACTAGCATGCCATTATTTAAGTGCTTTGAACATTTGACAGTAATAAATGATTCAATATCACATCACATAACTCTATTTAAATTTTAAAAGGAACTCCCAAAAGAAAAAGGATATCATAAAACTTAACACAGGAAGTACGTCGTTATTTAATCACATTTTTTAAACTAAAAATACATAACATGAACTTGTCCATGAAAACACTCGGGCACCCCATCTACACGTTACTCTTATATCCGTCAAGGGCAAAATCGTCTCAGAAATTCCAACTCTTGATAATCATACATCATTAACATTTGAAGTTTGCAAAGATGACGATTAAGAAATGGTGCAAAGATGAATATACAAACACATTATGATTAGAAGCGCCTAATATCTCTGGGTGGCTTAAAGTGAACGGGATGAGTTTCTGGGGTTGCCTCATCGTCCTGTTTCCACATCTTTATTGTCTTGTCTGCCTCACAAGAAATAAGCCTCGAACCAGTTGCATCATACGTGAGTGCGTATATACCAGCTTCACTTTCCAGTGACCCTATCGTAATAAAGAGATACATGTAAAAATTTGCTGGCAGTAAGTAGATACCAGTTGACATTAGATACAATAAATACATAACATGTAGATGCAATTTGTAAAATAGAAGCAAATGTGAACGAGCTGTGTGCAATTTACAAACTTTATGGGGGCTTCTTTGTAATAGGGTAAAACTACTGTGATCACCCCAAAGTGAATGACAACAGGAGTTATGAGATAAAAATATGCATACCAGGCTGAACAATTGTCTGGGCTTGCTGAAAATTGTGACAGCTTGTCCAGTCCCAGAACCACAAACTTCCATTATCACCTAAAGCCAAAATAAACAGCACAAAAATATCAAAATCATGCGTTTTGTTCTTGAAAATCAATTGAAATGCAAATTATAATATGGAAATAAAATATGATAGAATTAGTGGATAATAAAATAGATAGAAAAAAGGAAGAAGAGAAAGCAAGACAAGTATAGAAGGTAGGAACGACTGACATCAGCTATATACTAAGAGTTTTGAGTACAAATCATTCACTATCAGATGAGAACTGAAAACCAGAAACAAGTTCATTGCAAATGAGGCTTTTTAAAGAACATTATTTGCAGACTTCCTACATACATCATACTGTTGGGATTGTGGCATTCCAAGGAGAGCAATTAAAGTAGCACATCAAAATTCATCTCAAACACCAATCTGATGCAGTACATAATAATTTCACATGAAGGATCTAATTTTAGTTTACTGGTAATAATATGGCCTTTATTCACAATTCCCAACAAAATACTGATGCGAGATAATTACTATATTTCAGAAGATGAAAGGAAAACCAATACAGAAACAATAAAGTAATAAACACAAGTTCTAATGGTCTGAATACCATCTTGTATAAAGAAAAAAATGGGTAAGCATAGTAATTATGAACTATATATTTACATTAGTACTGGATAAAATTAGTAAAGTTGCAGCACTGAACAACTTTTCAGGAAAGAAATGTAAAATAAAAGGCTGTGACCATAAATTTAAACTCACAGCATGTTGTGCATGAATTCTCCATTTGGAAGTTTGAACTTTTTGATATTATCAGCAGATGCAGATGCGAAACAGTCCCTGCAAAGTGGGAACGTGAAATTAGGCAGGTAGGAAAAGTCAAGCACCAAACAGTACTACAAATTAAGACACATAGCCTACAAGGAAGACGCTTACTCCTTCGGATGACAAGCCATAGCTCGTACAGATTTTTTATGATGCGTTAGAGTTGCCATTGTTCTACCTGCAACGTACAAGCATTTCCATTCAGAAAATAGGGATGAAAGATATTACTAATATATATCAAAAACACTTTTCATAAACACTACCATATCTGAGGTCCCAGAACTTTATAGTTGAATCATGAGAACCTGTAATGACTTGTGGATCCTGCAAATTTAAAGACACGACATGAATTCTGACTACAAGAAACTTCTTGGATCATGGAAGATGCTTATCGCAATCTAAGTACACATAGATTTGGAATAGTTGAATAGTATGGTTCTTAATACCCATATTTATTCATTCACCTATACCAAGTCAAACCCTTCAGCAGGAATAAATACACAGAGAACTATAATACATTTAACAGTTCTTCCAAAGGCACAAAATAAGTGCTCACCGTAGGTCGTGCGAAGACTGAACATACAGTATTTTCATGCCCAGAAAGTGCATGAATTTGTGTTCTGCTTTTAATATCCCACACTAAAACCATCACAAAACCCAAGTTAGCACACACTCTAATCAGATATTTCATAAAAACTAAACACAGGTGTATTATGAGACAAATAATGAGACTTACCCGACATACAGAATCTCGGCCTCCAGTAAGCAAGACGTCAATAGTAGGATGAAGAGCCAAGCAATAAACGCCACTAAGATGATCACCATAAGAACGAATAACCTGAAGACAGAGAGAGACACATTAGTATATGCCAATAAAATGTACTTCGACCGAAGCATCTGCTGGAATTGTCAGCCAAACCTTATTTTGCTCTAGGTCCCAACATTTAACTGATTTGTCATCACCAGCAGAAAACATATAAGTGTGCTTGCTACTAACAGCCAAACCTGCAAGAAAATGCTGGTTCATATTATAAACTTGTCAAATGATTCAGAAAGTGACTGCTACACACACATAAGAACTTAACTACCTCGTACTTGGCCAGTATGACCAGTAAGTGTTACTTTCAGCCTGCCACTTGCTAAGTCCCATATCTTGCCACCAGAAAAAGGAAAAAGAAAAAGATTCAATGGGAGAAAAGAGTGAAAAGAATGCAACAGGAAGTAACCTAGATAAAACTTCTAACCTTGATCGTTTTATCAGCAGAACCCATAGTAAAACAAAGTATTACTTGGGTCTACAGCAACAGACTGCACCCATCCCAAATGACCAATAATGACCTGGAGAGGACAAAGTTTGTAACGTAAAGACAAATTGGAAGGCGAAAAATATATTACTAGTTCAACAAGACTAAGAAATCACACAAAATCATGCAAGTGGTAAGTTGCACATTTTCTTGAACCCAGTTGGATGAGTATGCCATGGTTTTTTTTTTTTATAAGAGCACAAAAGTATCGAGATCCCTAGGAATTGACAATAGAAACCCAAAATTTGCTGATGTATATCCATGTAAACACAGAACATTCAAGTATAAATAAACACATGTTACACACGAGGCGAAATACTTAAGAGGTCAGGATGTGCTCCATGAATGCATCTAATCTATTAGTTTCATTCTCACTTGTATAAGTGCAGAAGGTTCCATTTATTAAGGAGAATATAACCAGTGCAAATCCTGTTTTTCAAGTAATACATATCTTAGATATTATTTTCAAAATACATTTTAAACATGCTAAACAAAGATCGAAGATACTTTAAGTAATCTTAGATTCACAAGTTGTGGATGCATTATCGTGGCAAACCGCATAACAAAAATAAGTCACAAATTCCACTGCAGCAGATTATATATTGCACATCATGAAATTATGAGAGAAAATTACAAAGAGGTGCAAGATTCAAGAACCCCATACTAATAGGTGCAAGAAAATAAAAACATTACTAATAGGTGCAAAATACCACTTAAAATCTCTAAAAGACTCACCCCACTCTCTCATCAATTAAATAAATAAGTCATAATATTTCTCTCACATTTTCTCTCGCCAGAAATATCTCCTCTCTCGATTTCTCTCACAAAATCCCATATTTCTGTACTTGACTTCCATAAATTTCTCTCCCTAATTCCATTAATTTCTCCCCTCTAGATTTCTCTTTCTAGAAATTAAGAGTTGTTAAGATAAGGCCAGATCAGATGCGGAGGACATGAAGACGCCCACCATGGACGCGCCGGCCTCGGCCTCCGCCGCTGGAGTCCGACCCTTCCCTCACCCCGCCGGATTCGTGAAATTGCCCCTCTCAAGCGCCCCCCCCCCCCAACCAAAAAAAAACCCAGATCCAGATCCGCAGCGGTTTGCAGCACAGTGACGCAACAACTCAGATTTGTTCTCAGTGGTGGTGGCGCCCCCACCACCACCTGTTGTTGAACTGCCGCAGCGCTCGAAGCACCGAACTGCCGCTAACCTTGCGTACAAATATGGGTTTGTATATGTTGAGATTTGGGATTTTACTGTGAATTTTTCTTTTCATTTTTTTTTTAAATGTTGTGTTTGTATACGTTGATTTACAGAATTGTGTTTGTATATTGTTTGTAAATTTTATGAATTGGAGCTTTGTATATTGCTTTATGAATTGGGTTTTGTTGAAATTCTTACTCTCTCTCTCTCTACTCTCTCCCTCTAAAATCATACAAGGAGGAAGAAGATGGTTTTGGAATTCTTGTATTCACGATCTGTTTCAATTTAATGATTAAAGTGTTTTTCCTCTTTGTTTTTCCTCTTTGAGTAATCTGTGGGATTCAGTGGATTTTGAAAGAATTTAAATGTATATTTTTGTGACTGTAGATTGATGGGTTTGTGATTTTTATTTTGTTTTGTGATTTTAGTTGAAGATTGTTGGAGATATGAAGAAGATGAAGATAGATCTATTGGGTTTCTGGGGGGTTTTTTCCTTTTTTTTCCAATTTTTTATGCATATGTTCATGTGCTTTGTGCATATGTGCATGTCGGAGATATGTAAATGAAATAGAGGATGCGTGATTTGGAAGATGCAAGCAAGAATTGCTTTGCATGACTCTGTTTTAAAGATAGTGGAAGAGATGGTTGATGAAGATGAAGATGGATATGTTGTTATGTTGGGTTTTTCTTTTTGATTTGTATGCATATGTTCATGCATTTGTGCATATGTTCATGTATTCGTGCATATGTGCATGTCGAAGATATGTAAATTTTCCAATTTAGAAGATGATATTCAATTTTTTGTATTTAGATATGTAAATTTTTGTAATTTTTTTAATTATAAATATGTAATTTTTAAAATGCAAATAAAATAAAGTCTCTCACTATAAGTTGCAAAACATAAGGAATGAGATATTATAAATACAAATAAAAAATTGGAGATGAATGTATGCATATCTTCCTATTTTAAAATATGAGATGGGGTAGTTATGTGGTGGGTAGCAATGTCCTTTTACTCTTTTTTTGCACCTAGTAGTAATGTAGGATTTTTCTTGCACCTATTAGTAATAAACCTCTAGAGATTGCACCTAGTCGTAACTCACTCGAAATTATGATGCATAAAGCCAGTGGACAAAATTTATGACCTTATGTCAACATAACAGTTTATCATTTTTTAGGCTCAGGAGTAATTTCCTACAAAAATTTAGAGAAGTTTCTTACTCTGTAATTCTTCCAGGGTGCATGCCAAACTGGATGAGGCCATCTGCTTGGAATTTTTTCCATAATGGCAGAAGTTGAAAAATTCCTGGGCATCAGAAAAATAACATCATATATATCACAAAGGCTGTTATATAATGACAAGATCCCAATCATCTCTGATACAATAATTATGTATTTAGATCGAGTTAAGAAAAAGAGACATAGTGATCTAACGCGCAAGTTAAGAGGATCAGAAAGAACATTCCATCATCCCAACTATTTCTCATGTGCTCCCAAAGAAGAAAATAAAAATAATTTCAGTTTAAAACAAAGTCTGTAGATCTATTTCTCAAAATAATCCCAAAATAATTTCAGTTTAAAACAAAGTCTGTAGATCTATTTCTCATGTGCTCCCAAAGAAGAAAATAAATATTGTTGAAAGGTAAGAGACTCCAGTAAGCTTGAGAAAGAACCAACAAAGAGAGGAGCTTATTATATCCTAGTGTCTTTCAGATGCTTGAGATTATTAAAGAAAATATAATATTTATAAGAGTAACAATTAGCCAGCAACACAAGTGCAAGATAAACAGATCTGCATACCTAATGTGCCAGAAAGAAACAAAAGAATGTAGAATACCTTTCAGATGAAACATGAGAGGGTACAAGAGTTGTGCTCCTGCCTTGAACACCAACATCCGTACTGCACCAATTTTTGCTCAATGTCAGCATCTTAAAGTTTCAGAAAGAGACAGAGTGTGGTAAATGCATATTTGGGTCAGATCATGATTGTAATACATATGCACCAGATTGTGATTAATTTTGAAATTTTTTATCTTCAGAACAAGGTCCTCCAGAGTAACATCAGTTGATAATGAAGGAATGAACATAAAATCAAATAAAAACGTTAAAAAAGGGAGGCACATACGAGCCTCTAGATTGCCCTGTTGAACTAATCACCAAATCCTTCTGTGGGCCTGCCTTTGATTGTTCAGGACCTGCACAAACCACAATCAACTAAGAAAAAGGAAAAATCATTGACAAAGTTTTTATATGCTCACAGGACTTTGTAATCTACTAATCTATCTTACTTATAAAAGTTCATATGTGCCTCACCATCAAGTTTATCTTTCCTGAGATATTAGTATTCAAGAGTTTATCCAAGTTCTATTGATGTAAACTGTGTTTTGTCAAGTCTTAATATTCAAAGTGTTTTCCGTGCTTTTTTATGTAAATGAACACTAAAACCTCAACAAACAAAGGCACAAAGATTTCTGGATTCAGCAAGAGTTGCAGTACCTGGAAGTCCAAGGACATTTGAGGTAGAAGCTTGCTGTGATTGATTTTTGCTGTATGAATGGAAGGTTCTGTTGCCACATTCTTTACTTCTCCATGCTCGGTGTTGAGCTAAAAGAAAAGGATTTCGTATTATATATTAATTATCTGAAGAAACAAATACAATTATTCAAGATGTGCATTATAATTTATCCATGTGTTCTTAAAATAGTGCATAATGCTTTCTCCTTCCTGCTTATAAGAATCTTAACAATCACTTTCCTAGGATACCATTTACGATGGGATGGGGAAGACAGTACATTAACACCTGCATATTTTAAACATTGTTTTCTACCACTAATTTCCCTGCATTAGCACTTAAGCATGTAAAACCAACATTATTTAGGACTAACCTTCTGGCCTACTCGAATCTTCTTGCTGCAAACAAAATAAGGTAATCAGATATAAATATATAACAATGAATCGTCTCAATGAACTCAAATATACTTATTCTACTGCAACCGTACTCAAAACAAGATTTCAGAATACTTCAATTGAGGGCTTCGAAAAACCTTTCCGAGACGGGTGGCGGAAATTGTCCGTGAGTAGGAGAAAATAGATCGAACGCTCGCTTCAGGGATTTGAAACTCAGTTTCTTCGGCGATTGGGGCTCTACGGGTAACTCCAAATCTATCGTTGCCCTCGCCATTGGCCTCTGAATGAGTAGTTGGGTTTATACAGTGATTAATTTCCCGACTAATCAGAAGGCCCACGGAGGGTAAACGGCAAGCAGATGGCGGTAGAAGCTTTGGAACCGACGTACTTTGAATTAGCACTAAAAATATTAGAGCATGGCTGAGAATTAATGCCCTAATTTATATGGATGGGCCCGTTTTAAGAAATCTATATCCATATCTATATTTATATTAGTATGTTATTGAAAAAGATCTTTAGAATCTCTGTCCATCAATATATATACATTTAGCCATTTAGGCCCAATTTGGTTCAAATTCAATCCTTTAGAAAAAATTTCCTCAGGGGAGGGATATATCAATCTCTATGAAAATGAGATAGAAATATCTCAAATGAAATATTACAAATTGTCTCTTCTATTGAATAGATTTACAAGAATGAAGTAATTGTTTTTTAATTCAATTAAATTTAACATTTTATCTCATCTAATCCCTCAATTTAATCCTACAAACAAATCCAATTAAATCAATCCAATCTTACTCAATCCCACTCAATCCTATCACACCTAATCATTCCAATCCCGTGAACCAAACACCCACTTAGAAATCATTCAATTTTCCAATCAAAATTATTGTCAAAACGATAAACGAATCTTTAGAATAAATATTAACAAATTGAGTTCTCAATGCATTCGGGTCTTGAGATATGAAATAATTTTTTAGAAGCGTCAAGAACTATACAAAGCGGAAAAAATGCAACTATTCCAAATTATAGTTCACTATGTTCCCATATTAATATTTTCTCGCTTAAATAAAATACACTTTTCAAAGATAACAAGTTGCATTTTAAAATGCACTATGAAATCAAGACGCCAATTTACAAGACCTAGTCTAATAAATTATAAAGGATTGAGAATTTTTTTTGAAAAAAATATGTAATATATTTCACAAACTCTAATATTAAATTAGAAAATAAATCTTTGAAATAAATATTAATAAATTATAATGGATTTTTGGTGAGATAATTTTTCATTGTATATCAATCTTATAGTTCATTTTGATTTATTTCCTACACAATTTGTGTATAAACCATTGAATTTTCCCGCCAAAATTATAGCCAAAATGGGAAACGAATATTTGGAATAAATATTAACAAATTATACTGATTGAGAAAAATCTTTAGATAAAATATGTAGTATATTTCCATAAAAGGAGAACCCGCTCTACATTTAGAAACAATAAATTTTCCATGGATTTATTTCTCTTATCTCTCTTCCCTACAAACCAAAACTTCTATTTGAATTTTTCAACATCAACAAATATTTTCATTTTAAATTTTCTGAGAGATTATTACTTTATCTATAAAAAAATATCATCAATAAAACAAATATTGTCTCTTCAAACTAAAAAAATATTTCAATATGAATACTTATAAAAATTTGATACAAATTAATTGTACAGTCATAATCGTGCATCGCACGAGTTCAGTTACTAATTTATTCAAAAACAGGGCCCGAGCCCCCTAACCTCGTTGGCCCACTTTCAAAAAATTATTTAGAAACGGCGCTAAAGCTTCTGACCCCTTAGGCCCTATTTGCTTCATAGGACTTAATTGATTATTTAGGGTAAGATTTAGTACCTGTTTTAGATCATAACTCAAAGATTAGAAGTGTTTTTTTTTTCAAAAAAGTTGGGTCACACCAACTTATAAAAAAACACTTCTAGTGTGTTGAGTAGAGGTTCAAAACAAGCCCTTAATTGGTTGGACCGAATTGTTTATTCAAAATATATGTTTGGATTGTGGCATTGCAATTTTTAATATTGTATTGAAAAATTAATATTTATGTTTGGATTGAGAAATTAAAACTTAAAAAGAATGTCTATTGAAATGTCATAAAAATACATGAGAACAACATTATAATGTTGTACATGAGACATATTATATCACACCTTTCATATGTGATAGACTTGTCCCTCAATATAAGAATTAAACACGTTTTTGTACTAGGACTAAAAATGTATCATGAGCCCTTATCCAGCGAATCAAACAGTGAATTACTTGGAATTGGACCACTAATCCCGACCTATTCCGCGAACCAAATGTGATCTTAGAGGAAAGAGTATCTTTACCATAGGACCAATTTTGTCGTTGTGACAAATTTGAAGAATGTTTTAGTTAAGTGATGACTTTAACTTGAGCATGACGTTTTAACATTTTGAAAAAATTGAGTTTTGATTTGTATTAGTTTATAACTCGTCTCATGTATGAGAACATCTCAACTTTTTTTATTTAGTTAAAGAAGATTCATATTTTTAAATGGATCAATTTGTGCTAAGGTGCACCGTGCAATTGATATACAAAAGAGTGACTCATTCTTCTCATATCATTCCTACTGAAAATTCGTGATGATTTTTAAGAAGCTTTGTTGCATGTAGTTTGATCACATTTTCAGGCGTTATTCGGGTTGATGAAGGAGAAACTATCAATGAAGCAATGCGTTGAGAATAATTTAAAATAGTACTTGATACTATAAAATCAGCAATATGAGTCGGAATTTACTTTGATGATATTTTATTGCATGTAAGCTGTTCTAAGTCATACTCTTTGTTTTTCAATAGTCTCGTAATTAGAAATGTTAAACATTAATAGTTAGAACTAGCCCGTTTAATATTTTTAAACTTATTTTAATTATATAATAATTTAACCAATATTTATTTTTATTGTTATAATAACAAGTTAGAAGATAACATTTGTTCAAATATGAATAAACATGTAATAATGATGTTAAATGGTTGTACTTGTAACCTATTCATGAGTGTATGAGTGATTTTTTTTAAAAAAAATACTAATTTGACTGGTGCTTTTCAATTAACAAACATGAGTTATATAATTACATTTATGTACTATTTTTTAATTTTATACAGTAAATTTAAATTTCATCACTTTATGTTCTAGTTATTTAATTTTAATTTTTTATTCATTAATTAACCCGCTAATAATCCGTTTAACCCTCAACCCGCTCTAATATAAAATTGAAGTGATGACAAATACAATATCAATAAAAGCGGGGGCGGTCATGAAATAAAACAAATATTGTAAGGTGCCTAAATTGAGTCCCGCTAGGGTTTTTGAATCGTCTTCTACTCCACGCCTCGATCGAGCGACAAGATTCAGAAAATGTCGAAGAAGAACGATTTAGGTCGAAGAAAAAGGGTGCATGATTTCGATCTTAAAAGTACTGTAATTTTACTCTCGCTATTCATATACCTGTACTCATGTAGTTGCTCGACTGATGATATCAGTCGCATTCTTCTGTTGATTATTCGTTTATTCACGGTCAGTCTCAATTTGATGTGATAACAGGAGAAAAAGAAGAGAAGGAAAAGAAGGAAAAGAAGCTTCAAGCCAAGAAAAACAAGATGAAAGTAATTCACTTTGTTTATTACTTTTCCTTAATTTCATAATTTTTGCATACTATGGTCCAGGGGCTGATTTCTGGATAATTTGTTTATTTGCATACCATGGTATAGGTGCTGATTTCTCGATAATATGTTCTTATTTGATTTTTATGAAGTAGTATGCTTTAATTTTGCATTAGTAATATTTTTCTGGCAATTACAATTATGAATAAGTAGATTATGTAATAGCTTCATGTCATGATTATTGGGTTATTTCTCCTTTGGATTCGTAGTGGTTGTTATATATGTGACAAATAACTCGATTTGTACAATGAATCAATGATTAGGTTGATGGTAGCAGCAGTAAGAAAAAGAAGGGTGGGAGTGGATTCAAGTAGGAAAGAAAAGGTTGAAGACGAAGTTGATGCCATTGGCTAAAGCTAAAGCTGCCCAGGCAATGGAGGTAGACAAATGAGGTTACTGTTGGATGTATTAAACATAATCGAAAAGGGTGTAGCTTAATTAATTTCTGATGTTGACACTTTTTGTGTTCTGAATTAATCAGATTGCACTCTTTATGCATCTTTGTAGTTATGAGTTCACTAAACATTCAGTTTTGGTTTCATTAGGTAAAAAATTGCATTTGATGATCTTTGGGTGCCCGGTGCCCCATAGTTGATGAATAATAGAAGCTTAAATATAACTAGTTACTGTCAGTGAGGATCTAGTGCGCAATTGTGCAGGATGTTGTAGCGATCCCAGCACTACCAACACTATAATCCATATTTTTTGTATAATTTTTTGGAAATAAGAAGGTAAATTGCATATAGAGGAAGAGAGTAAGAGATCGAGAGATGAAGATTTGAAGAAATTGGGAGAGAGAGAATTAGATAGGAAGAGAGATAGTTAGAGGAGAGAGAATAGTGTAAATTTTTCTGATATCTCATTCATTGGCCGCATGACCATATTTGTAACAAAAAAAAATTAGGGTCCACACATAGACATATGAATATTCCTTGTAAATTTAAATCGCAGAATCTAAAATAGATAATGGAGATTCTGGTGGTCATTCTAAATGTTTGGGCCCATTTGTGAAAGCCCAAACATTTCTCATTCGACAAATCCACTCGGTGGATTTGACTCAGCGTAAACCTCCAACTCGGTCCCCGTTCGAGATAATTACACTCAAGCGTATCCTGAAACTCAGGTCCCTCGTTCAGATAATTACACTCAGGCGTATCATGAGACTCAGGTCCCTCGTTCAGATAATTACACTCAGGCGTATCCTGAGACTCAGGTCCCTCGTTCAGATAATTACACTCGGGCGTATCCTGAGACTCATGTTCCTCGTTCAGATAATTATATTCGAAACCTTTCTTTCCCACTGACAAAGGAAACCCCAATTCTATCTCTTCTTTCGTTCCCAACTCATGATCATGACAATACTCCCCCATTTTTGAGATCCTTGTCCCCAAGGATCTAAATCGAGTACAACTTATAAAAGTTGCATATAGATAATAGATTGCATATTTTTGTATAATTTCCTAGTTGACCATTCCTACCATGACCCCATGAAAGAACTTCTCCTTTATCTGTCAAAGCAAGAGAATGATATCCACCACTAGCTATCTGAACTAATCGAACATCTTTAAGGCCTGGAACAGGTTGAGGTTTTCAGCCACCAATTTTATCACCCCTACCAAGCTCATAATTGGAGTTGGCGCCCCAGTTCCAGAGCTGCCCCTCTTCAATCAATGCCATTGTGAGAAAGCTACCACATAAACAAATTGCCACCACCTAAGACAGTATTGCTTTGAGATGAGAAGGTGTCTTTGAGACCACCCGCAAAAATCTGGGCCACGACCGGGACCAAGGCCTAATCTACCATTCCCTTCATCTTGTCCCCAAATGTATAGTTTGCGGTTGGTGATAAAGGTTTGTGTGTGTATCATTTGGTTGCGATATGACACATTTCTTCATCCCAAGATCCTTCAACCAGATTTCCATATCTACTGCTACTACCGAATTCACCAAGCAACTCAGCATTCCCTTGTTCAACAACACTCCTGATACAAGTTCCTCCACAGTATTCATTCCCTCCACTATCAACAAGTCCAATAAGAATTCCGGAATTAACAAGTTTAATCAAGCTTGTATGATCCTCGAGTTCCACCAATTCCAGCAACTCTTCGTCGTCCACCTAATCTTGAATGTGTTGCTTGATTCTTTCATAGTCTTGTTTTAATCGCACTCTAATTTCTTCCAAAACCTCATCAACAACAACAATATCAAAGTCATCATGATAGCGACTCAGACCAGAAGTAGCTGATGCAATCAAATGAATCTGACCATATTTTTCTTTGTGAAACTTCAAAAGACAATTCAAAAGGTATGCCTCACATTCACTAGGTTGAAACCCTTTGGATGCCTCCAAAACATCTTGGGATTCACTAATTAGCAAACCTTCTAATTGAGGAGTACTCTGATAGACCTCAGATTTCAAAGCTATCAACTACAAGCGAATCTGGATTTCTTCCAACTGATAAGGAGAAAGCTCAGTATCAGAATCCCCTGCCATTTAAATATAAGATAATTCCTCTTCTTCAATAGTTATCTTTTTAGTAATGACTTCAATAGTTTCCAAATACTTCCTTCCTAGCTCAATTGTTTGTTGCAAGGTGGTCGGTTCAAACATTGTGATGAAAGCTTGTGATTCTTCAGTGAGCCCACTAATAAAACTAGCAACAAAATATTCTTCAGAAAAATCCCTGTTGTTCAATAGTAGCAACCCAACTTTCAACTCTACAAATCTTTCTACATAATCTGAGTAAGAACCACTGTGCCTTAATTTATCAAATTCTGAATTAATTTTAGCTTCATTCCATTCCTCAAATCTAGCAGATAACACTTCTAAAAATTGTTGCCATTTAATATCTACTTGATTTAGCCTGGAATTTTGACACCAATGTGCTGCCTTACCCTCAAAGTGCACACACGCTAGTGTGATTTTTTGTGAATCCATTATATCAGGAATACGTTTAAAATACCCATTGTATTTGCGGATCCAAAGCCTAAGAAGAGTACCATCAAAATGGGGGAAATCGACTTTAGGTAAGGGGTTCATAGCTTGAATACCTTGGTTTTCCCACTGCAATATATTCCTTAAATTGTTGTTGTCACTACACGATGCTTCTGTGCTCACCGGTTGATTCACGTCCATCGCACCAATAGATTCAAGTTGACTCTTAATTCCACCTTGAAACCCTATTCCAATTGCAGTTCCCGAATCATCAATTAAATCGCCTTCATGGAAGATCTTTTTCTCCTTGAGCTGTTGATTAGGCTCATAACCCACAACCCGAGAATAGTTAAACTCGATACCAATTGTAGCGATCCCAGCACTACCAACACTATAATCCATATTTTTTGTATAATTTTCTGGAAATAAGAAGGTAAATTACATATAGAGGAAGAGAGTAAGAGATCGAGAGATGAAGATTTGAAGAAATTGGGAGAGAGAGAATTAGATAGGAAGAGAGATAGTTAGATGAGAGAGAATAGTGTAAATTTTTCTGATATCTCATTCATCGGCCGCAGGCCATATTTGTAACAAACAGTGGGGTCCACACATAGATGGATATTCCTTAGGTAATTTAAATGCAGAATCTAAAATAGATATTGGAGATTCCAGGTCATTCTAAATGTTTGGGCCCATTTGTGAGAAGCCCAAACATTTCCTCATTCAGACAAATCCACTCAGGTGGATTTGACTCAGGCGTAACCTCCAACTCAGGTCCCTCGTTCAGATAATTACACTCAGGCGTATCCTGAGACTCAGGTTCCTCGTTCAGATAATTACACTCAGGCGTATCCTGAGACTCAGGTCCCTCGTTCAGATAATTACACTCAGGCATATCCTGAGACTCAGTCCCCTCGTTCAAATAATTATATTCGAAACCTTTTTTTCCCACTGACAAAGGAAACCCCAATTCTATCTTTTCTTTCGTTCCCAACTCATGATCATGACAATTGCGGATCCAAAGCCTAAGACGAGTACCATCAAAATGGGGGAAATCGACTTTAGGTAAGGGGTTCTGTTGCGAGTCGTTTTATATGGAGAATATTATGTAGCTAATTTGATAACAACTCACAAACAAAATAATTACGTGTACAATATACAGTAAATAACAGGAATTTGTTGACCCAGTTCGTCAAGAAATGACTACTCTGAAGGCATTCCAAGTCAGGGATGTCATATTGCGAGTTTTACATATACAATACACGATAATTCTCATGAGAAGAATTTCTATGAAAGAAGATGATTTGAAGAGTAAGTGTGTGAGTGCTAGGGATTTTTCTGAGTATGGATGATTTCTGAACGGGAAATTTCTGAACCTAAAATTTGTGAACTTTTTTTGAATCCATCTCTTGTTATTTTTTCTTCTATTTATAGTACTCAAACAAGCATGAGCTGGTTTGACAAGCATGAGCTGGAGACTTTGTGTCTTGTAAGAACTCATGTGATGCTGCCATGTTTTCAACTTCGTCTTCCTGGTTGATCTTTGCACTTACTTGTTTATAAGACACTCTTTTTGGTCGTCCCAAATCAATCTTTTTGCTCGTGATTGCCTGTTAGCCCTTTGACCATATCAATTTTATATCGGAACTCTGTCCTTATCGAGCATATCTGAGCCTTCAGGTTATCTGAGTCTTCAGCTTGCCTGAGTCTTCAGGTTATCTGAGTCTTCAGGTTGTCTGAGCCTTCAGGTTGTCTGAGCCTTGGGTTATCCGAGCTTTTCGGGTTGTCTGAGAGCCTTGGGTTGTGCGAATTCGGACATCTTGACCCTCAATGATTTGACTCGAAATTTATCGATTTCTTCTTTTGATCCGATCAATTTCGACCGATCGGATCAACATATCTTCGGGATCATCTCATGATAGCATCGGTCATCATGCGGTTTGGCGAAGTGCGAACAAACTTGCTTGGTTGGCAAGTGGCGAAACATATACATTTCGGTTGGCAAGTGGTGAGCTGGCGAACAAATTTGTTTGGTCAGCAAGCGGCGAGCACACTTGTCCATCGAGCATGGTCTTTTTAATAGTTGAATAATACACGTGTCCCTCTGACGTGTACGAGTAATTTGAGTAATTCTATCGAACACAACAGGTTCATAGCTTGAATACCTTGGTTTTCCCACTGCAATATATTCCTTAAATTGTTGTTGTCACTGCACGATGCTTCTGTGCTCACCGGTTGATTCACGTCCATCGCACCAATAGATTCAAGTTGACTCTTAATTCCACCTTGAAACCCTATTCCAATTGCAGTTCCCGAATCATCAATTAAATCGCCTTCATGGAAGATCTTTTCCTCCTTGAGCCGTTGATTAGGCTCATAACCCACAACCCGAGAATAGTTCGCTCTGATACCAATTGTAGCGATCCCAGCACTACCAACACTATAATCCATATTTTTTGTATAATTTTCTGGAAATAAGAAGGTAAATTGCATATAGAGGAAGAGAGTAAAAGATCGAGAGATGAAGATTTGAAGAAATTGGGAGAGAGAGAATTAGATATGAAGAGAGAATAGTGTAAATTTTTCTGATATCTCAGCAAGCCGTATTTGTAACAAACAGTGGGGTCCACACATAGATGAATATTCCTTAGGTAATTTAAATGCAGAATCTAAAATATATAATGGATATTCCAGGTCATTCTAAATGTTTGAGCCCATTTGTGAGAAACCCAAACATTTCCTTATTCAGACAAATCCACTCAGGTGGATTTGACTCAGGCGTAACCTCCAACTCAGGTCTCTCGTTCAGATAATTACACTCAGGCGTATCCTGAGACTCAGGTCCCCCGTTCAGATAATTACACTCAGGCGTATCTTGAGACTCAGGTCCCTCGTTCAGATAATTATACTCAGGCGTATCCTGAGACTCAGGTCCCTCGTTCAGATAATTATATTCGAAACCTTTCTTTCCCACTGATAAAGGAAACCCCAATTCTATCTCTTCTTTCGTTCCCAACTCATGATCATGACAGATGCAGTATAATATGGTGTCACTAATTTATATTATAGGCTATAGAGGCCAGTTTGTTGCGATGTAAATACCGCCACGAAATGAGTACCCATTTTTTTGTTTCATAACAATTGCCTATGGTAGTGGTCTAATAGAACATGCAGTGAATTGGACACCCTGTTCTAAGGCAAATCCTTGCTGAATTTTCTCCCACTTTATCCATGCAAATTGGGTTCAGTTTTAGAGTATTGGATCCTGCAGCAATCAATAGTAGTCAGTCGTATGTGTGTGTAAATTGTATCACAATCTTGCATCTCAAGCTGATTTTGTCCCGAGACTGGTTGTCTTAGCTATAATGTCGTCGTCTAGCTCTGATGGTTCAGCAGCAGAATTTATCTCCATTGTCTTATTGATTTTCATAGATGCCGCTCTTGTCAACTTTTGTGATAGAAGTAGGTCAGTCTCTTAAGAGGAGCAGTTGGAGAAAGAGATTCACTTGCCATTATAGTATTTGGTAGTGCACAACATTCTCTCTTTGATGTTATGTTGGGCCTGTTGGCTGGTTTCTGATTGAAGGGATTGATTGCAAGAATAAATTTCCACGGAAAGTTACCGATCATCAAACTTTGATGAATCAAGAGTGAATAGAAGCAGGATACAGTTATTTATTTGATTTTCTTGAAGTTTTGGTTCTTCTACCAATCATTTCTATATGTCATAGATATTGTGTCCTTATTTTACACCATTCATTATTGTCAAGAACTTACCATATTTAGGATCTTCTTTTACATTTTCAAGAAACTGTGTGTGTGTGTTCAAATGAAGAAATTGAGTGATGTTTATATTTCAGTAGAGTATAATAGTATGTGATTATTTGAAGAAATTGTGATGAATGAGCAGTGTTGAGTTTCGCCTAGAGATTCTTTTTAGAATATTGTGGGCGCGCAAAGTTATGATTAATCAATTCGTAACCCGATTACATGGGGGCCCGAACCCGGATTCACAATGAGGTCACCTCAAATGTCACACCTGTCATCTTCTTGTTTTCCCAATATCTAAGCTGCCTGTTTTTGACAACTTTGTAAGCACGCCCTGTACTATTTTTAATTACAATTATGCTCCAAAAATGTCGAATTATTTATATGAATTTAATAATAACAACATAATTATTCTCTTGCTTGGATGAAGAGGAACTTAATATGAACAGAAATGCCTTTCCAGAATACAAAATAATGGAAAATATTTATCCTATGAATATTAAAAAAAAAAGGCTGCCTTTGGATTGATGTCATGCTAATAAATTTATTTCGAGTGATTTTTTTAAATAAATTTAAATTTGTTTATCACTACTATTATTTTAAAAAAAAAAACTCTTCTTGTGAGTGATTCCCACGCTCCAGAAGAGCGAGTTGGATAAGTGTGACAGCCACATTACCCTTGGTATCAAGATATTAAGATGAGAATTATGGACCAAGCACTCTCCCTTGTCTTGTTTAACATTTCTCTCTCTCTATCTTTCAGCTCATCCGTTTGACACCCCACCACACCCAAAGAAAAAATCCCTACTAATTACTATAGGGTAAACTATCTTTATAATATGTAATTTCACTTGAATTTAGTTGGGAGGTGAATTAGGATTATTATCAAAACGAGTATGATTGATCTGTGTTTTATTTTATTTGAGTTGTCTAAATATCGAATTAGAGAAATCACATTCTGACTTTATTTGGCCGAATGATCCGCAATCTCATTTAAATTTACTCATTGAGTGAACCTGAAAAAGACACTAAATTGACCAAATTTATGTTTGTTTAAAAATTCGTGTTACAAAGTCAGCGCTTTATGACACGCTACAGTCACAATTTTCAAGTAAAGCATTTTATCCAAAATCTCATATAGTGGGTGGTGTAGGCACAGCCACAGTCAACAAACCAAACCTCATACTATTATGTTTGAAAATAGAGAGATATAAATTTGAAATCAAAGATTGTTCAAACAATGATGTTTATACCAAGCAAAGATTAGCACAATTTTTAACCGTATTTAGAAAAAAGAAAGCTAGGAGATTGACATAAAAAAATAATATCTACCGTAATTTATTAACGTGATATATATGTGAAAAGATTTGACAAAAATTTACCGCATAATTCTTTGATATGGGAGCCTTCCAGTTTATGTTTGCGGCAATATATCTGTTGGCGTTCGAAATAGGCCTTTTAGTGAGGAAACAACCAAGGCAAAATATCTCTTGGCGTTTGAAATAGGCTTTTTAACGAGGAAACAACCAAGAAAAAAGCACTACGTTTCCAGATAAGAACACTTTCAAAGTTATGGTGAGTTCATCGAAGGCTTATTCTTCTAACTGTTGCTATTCCTCGTTCTGCCACTTTTCTGTACCAACCCTTTTCAGTATGACTCTTTGCATTCATAAAGTTTCAACCTTTCTTGTTTTTTCTTGTAACCATTGTGCATGGTTAGAGTGGACATGGATTTTTTTCCCAAGAATGGCGTTTTGTTTGAGATATTGATTTTTGTTTTTGCCCCCCTTCCCCCTCTCTTGTTGAAGGATTCTGAAAACTCTGTTTACAAATTCTTGTGTGGTAGAGGATAATATTTGGAGCGTGAATAAGAGTGGTTGAGTATTTTTATCAGTTTATTGGGTTTGACATGCTTTTGCATCTTGATGCCCCTTTTAATGTTATTTTATCTTGGCACGGTAAAGTGTAAGTTATGTTGAAATTTGCTTCTTGAATCCCTGGAGTACAAGTTCCTATGCAGAATGAAGCTTTTTCTTGTCTCTTTTGATTTAGAACCTGTAAATTCTCTTGAATTTTGTTTTGTTTTAAACCCTTTATATTCAACTTTTGCATTGTTTGAATTATTGAAATTTCATATAGTTATTTGTCATTACTATGCACTCTTCATCTTTTCTTCTCTCTGTAATTCTCCCCTGATTTTATAGGTGTTAAATGGCTTTATGACCTTATGGTATTGGTATTTTTTCACTGAGATATTATCTGTCTAATGTATTACACAAATGGGCTTGTCTGATTTGCATTGATTGAGTTCTGTAAATAGTGATTTACAAGTTTTACACAATAAGGGCTTGTTTACTTTGCTTACACGTGTCGATAACACGAGCCCTAAAGATATGTGCAATAGTCTAAACTTGATATTGGGTTTAAATCAAATGTTTGGCTTATTGTAGTGAGAGCAAGTGAAGGAGTTTCAAAGTAAATGCATGGATCAAAGGGATGGTATGTCATTAACAGGCTCGGGTTCCTACTATATGCATACAGGCACAGCCGATTCTGTGACGGGGTTACAAAATTCACCTAGCATGAGCCCATTATCAAATGCTGCTATACACTTTCAATCCAATGCTGGGGGTAGCTTAACTGTACCAACTTTACCATTAGATACTTCATCAACAATGTCTCCTCATGGAATGCAACAAGGTCCACATGCAATGCAACAAGGCGAACCTATGCGTAGAAAACGGGGTAGGCCCCGTAAATATGGGCACGATGGGGCGGTCTCGTTGGTATTATCATCGCCTTCCATGTCACCAATAGCTAGACCGACTCAAAAGTGGAGAGGAAGGCCACCAGGGACTGGCCGTAAGCAACAACCGTCTTCTTTAGGTAGCTTTTTTCTCTGTTTTCAGCTTATTGGATTTGCTTTAAAAACGTTACATCTTGTGCTAGATGTATTGTTAGTTCCTTTAGCAATACAACTGGTGCAAAATCTTGATTACAAGTGGATAGTGTATTAAATTGTATATTTATCATCCTTTTAATGTTAAGTGTTCTGGACGTCTGGTTGTATTTTATTTTTTGTGGTGTGCTGGTTTACATGGTAAAAAAATGATGAGAACTTGCCTAACTTATCTAATGAAGATTATTATGGAAAAAGTATATACAAGGAAGAAAATAAAGTAGAGGATCAATAGTTTAGGATCAGATTTACTGATTTATTTGATTTGATTTGCTTATAATTTTAGACATGATTTATTAGTTTATTTCCTTTTTTACACGTACAACGGCCCATGGGCTTAGGATTTAGGTCTTTAGATTTTCTGTTTAATACAGTAATTTGTACAGAATTGTGAATGTTGCACTGAGATTATTGCTTGAAGCGTATTTTATGTTCTTGAGTTGTAGGATGCCTCGGGATAGAAGTTTCATAAAAGAATAAAATATTTAGTATTTGGCTGATTTTTTGAATAAAAAATGACCTTGTCAGGTGGAACTGTTTTCACTGGAGCGGGAACAATGACTCCACATATCATCAACGTTGCTGCTGGAGAAGTATGTATAATCTCTTATAGTTCATATTATAGTACTAAACTGTCCATAGATTCAGAATCAATATGCCTTTTGAGTCATTTCTGTTATTTAAGGTCATTCAGGATTTCTAGTTTATAGTGTCTATTTAACAAGGTTTAGTATATATATGAGATGATATCAATTGCAATGATACTGAAATTCTGTATGATCTTCAGTGTCGGCCTAACAGTTGATTTGACTTGCATCTAAGTGTTAAATTTGAGTTCTCATTACTTTTTAGTATTCTATGATGTCTTTTCCTTATTAAGGGGAACATTAAGTGGTCATTGATTATTCGTCGTGACAAAAACTTGTGTGAACCCGAGTTCACCGTGGACTCGATTTTTTTAGTATCACTGTTATGCACAAAAACTATTACTTTTATGTATAAAAATTATCATTGTTATACACAAAAAGCTATCACTGTTTAAAAAATGTTTTATATTTTTAAACAAAGAAAAGTTTTTATATAATAATATGTTGTCTTTTTCATGTATAGACCGCACATTCACGCATGTCAACTCATTGGTCGTTTTGCAGGATATCAAACGAAAGATACTGTCACTTTTACAAGGGCGACGGGGCATTGTTATCTTGTCAGGCATGGGCTCCATCTCAGCAGCAAATATTAAGAGTTCAAGCTCTGGTGTGAGTGTCACCTATGAGGTATAAGCTCTGAATACTTTTGTTATCACAGTTTTCGACTAACCTTTACATTTTTGCTTCAGTTTCGAGTCTCGTTCTTTCTGTGTTTAAAATTAAAGAATATAGCACCTTTTCTTATCTTATAGGATTAGATTACATAAGATTTATTCCTTGAGAAAATCACTGTTTTCGGGCATGATTACACGAAGCATGTTTTCATCCTTTTTTAGGGGCACTTTGATATGGTAAATTTATCGGGATCTTATATCAATGACGTCGATGGTCCTCATGGCCCAACTGGTGGTCTAAATGTTACTTTTGCTGGTCCTGATGGCCGTCTCATTGGTGGTCCGGTCGATGGACTTCTCATTGCTGCCAGCCCTGTCCAGGTACCATCAAACTGCTTTAGCTTTGCAGCATATTATTATTGACTCAATCAAATATATTGTCTAGTTTAATAGGTATCTACACCATGATTTGGTTTGGACATATATAAAAAAAAACTATGTTTTCACCACTTCTGTTTCCATAACACAAGTGCATATAACTTCTGATTTTAATGAAACAACTAATACTTTTTAATAGAACAACTAATACTTTTTTAATGAAACAACTAATACACTAGATGATCTGGTTCAGGTAATTGCTGGAAGCATGCTGGCTTTCACTTCAAAGCCAAAAATTAAGAAGGATGAAGATGCGGAGACTTCTGGTGATCCTAACCGCGGTACACTTGGTAATTCAGTAAACGTTCATGCTAGTCAGAATGTCAACCCCATGGGTGGTTGGCCGAGTCCAAGATAGTGGAGTGGATGAATTTGTCATTGATGTAATTTTGTTAATTATTGTGAAAAACAGAGCACTCTGCCTGGCAGGCTCATTGCATTTGCTTTCTTACATGACATAGGTTGTCCAAATGTACATTTGATCGTTTTAAATCTTTCGATTCAGAAGTATCAGTATGAATGAATGCTGGCAACATGTTTTTCTTATATTATCATCATTGTCTTATTGGAAACATGAAATTACATAGGAAATGACTAATGAGTCTTTATCAAGAGGACTGCAATGCCAAGTTTGTTTGTCCTTGTATTCTGACCATTATTTTGAAAGCATTGTGATGATCTCCAAGTAATTACAGACCTTTCAGAACTGTATCTTTTCGTAACAACAGAGAAATCAACAAGGCTTCATAGCAGAATTTTCGGTATCTTATTACGGTAACAGGTGTTCAATCAAAGTTTCAATGATTTCATAATCATGATACAGAAACTGTGAGTAAAATCTTTATTCCATGTCATTGCCAATATCTGCAGATAGCTTCTGAAATACATGCATACATATTGAAGCATTCTTATTCCTCCAACACACTGAATTCTGTCATCACAGAGACCAGTGAATGTTCATTAGGCCCCAGTTTTTTTTTAGGCACACGCATAGCTTTCCAGACGGCCTCTGAAGCATCAACGATATTGTTAGCACACGGTGGCTGGAAATCGTGGTCTTTATCACAGCTGAATGTGGAGTCGCACTCGTCCACCACCATGGTCTTCACACTCCTCCCATTACCATGAATGGTGATGTTGTGGAAGCACCTTTTCATATTGTTGAACCACCCTGTCGATAGTGCTACTACCGGAGTTTTATCAGAGTGGAATTTGCCATCACATTCCGATGGTCCACTACCATCTGCACCTTTCTCGAAGCCATTCAGAGTCAGGACCGCTTTAGTATGGGCCTTGATTTGCGGTGAGCATTTGTAGATGTCGTAAGACTTCCCCTCTTCACAGCAATCCTAGTCGTGTGATTTGTTGCATTGGTTTTTTGGTGGTTTCTTGCCCTTGATCTTTCCACTCGGTTTCCAAGGCTTGGCCCCAACTTTGAGGCTCAATTGCATGATAAGAACAGAGAAAAGGATAAAGATCAAGAAAGGTAGCGCCTGATTTCTCATCTTTTTTTGTAAAGCTTTTGTGGTGTAGAAATGAATTTGATTCAATCAAATTTATACTACTTAAAGAGTGTCAGTTTCTTGAACTGAAACCAGGGAGTGTTTTGTCATTTTTGTGGGCTTTATTACTATTTGACTTTGTTACTGCATGTTTTTATATTAACTTAGTGCAAAGCCAATTGATATAAACAAGAATCATTGTTGTAAACTCAAGTTGTCTCACATAAGGATCCATAATGAATCTTTGGTTGCATAATAAGACAAAAAGAGATCTGAGTGAATAGTCTTTTAGTTACATGATCTCATCTTCTTTTGATGATTGTACGTTCCTGTTCATTTGTTCCATCTCTTTATCCACTTAACTTTTAGTTAATATCCAAGTTGTGAGGATCACTAGGCAAAATTTTGATCATAAATAGAAATCCATACCAAAACGTCGTTTTCCACTTTTTCTGAGAAATTGATTGGCCATGCTAGCATCAACAACATTGATGAAAAGTTTGCTTTTTTAGCACTTGATCTGATTGGCTCTTCACTCTTCAGGTGCTGAACATTTACTATCAGACAGGAAAAAAATATGGATCCTTTTTTACTATTTTATGTAATTTAGATAAAAAGCCAACTAAGATAATATGCGTGAGTTCTACTTTTTTATTTTTATATTTTCAAATTCATATATTATGTGTCTTTCCCAGACCAAATTTAAACAAGTGAAATTGAACTTGCTATAGAAGTATTGTATGAGGCTTTTGGCTGAATCATGGATCAGGTGATGAGAGAAGAAAGATAGTCTAGTTAATTAGTTACAAAAAAAAAAAAAAGACAACATAAATATTGACATATATTTCACCATATCTGCAATACAATTTTAACATGATTGATGATTTAATAGGTATATCATATATTTACATGATTAAACAAGTATATACAACTATGCATCAGACCAAGTGATATCCAAACCGCCCCAGTTGTCTTCAGGAACACCCAAGGCTTTCCAGACGGCCTTTGAGGCGTCAACAATGTTGTTAGGACACGGTGGCTGGTAGTCGTGATCCTCGTCACATCCCATGGTGGAATCACACTCATCGACCACCTTAGCTGTGACGCTGCGTCCATTACCACTTATGACTACGTTTTGAAGACACCTGCTCCCTCCACTGTACCATCCGGTTGATAAGGCCACGACTGGTGTGTCATCAGAATGGTACTGGTTGTCACATTCTGAGGGGCCGCCACCATCTCCGCCCTTCTGGAAGCTGTTGATGGTCAAAACTGCTTTCGTGTTTCCAGAAACGGTAGGAGAACACTTGTATGTGTGTAGTACTCCCCTGCTTTACAGCAACCGGAGTTGTTTTCCTGGTTACATTGTCCTGCAGGCGGAGTTATTCCTCGTATTTTGCCACTTGGGTTGCAAGATTGGAGTCTTGCTTCTAACAATTGAGCAGCTAGGACGAGTAGCATTGCAAGAAAGGCCACCTTTTTAAAATTCATCATCTTGGATCTTGCTGCTTCAATCTTGTTATTGGAATATTGGATGTTGGTGCAGAATTGGGATGAAGAAATCTGTTTATATAATCTTTTTCCTGGTAAAAATGCCAAGAAAGTGCTCAAAGACATTTGACTTGGTCTGAATTATCTGTGTATGTATATTAATGTGATTGCAATGAAATGCTCATATATTCCACTGGAGAGTTCAAATATTATGCAAATAGTTTATTTTATCAGTCATAGAAACTTGTTGATACCTTACTTAATGTGCCGTACTCTTTACTGATATCTTGCCTATCTTTTAACTTGTATGAAATAAAATTTAAGCTTGATGTTTTTGCTTATTAATTCAATATATTTCTGGTTAATTATTTAGTCTTAAACAGCCAGATAATCACCTAGAGAGAATAAAATTTAAGAGATATTATTACATGCAAGACTTATCAGAGAGAATAGAGGACATAATGGCTATGAAGAAAATATGAACTCAAACTGAAGAAAAATCTTTATTTGTTATGCATATGATAGTACAGTACATATTATCAAGCACTTACTGTTATCTTCTGAACAAACACAGATCGATTCAGATCACAAACAGGCAATCTCTTATTACACAAAAGTAACAATCATCATCAGGACCATTTAACTGTCACAGTGTTGTTGTTGATCAAGCATCAGACCAAGTGATATCCAATTCACCCCAATCACTTTTGCGGCACTCCTAGAGCTTTCCACACGGCTCTAGAACCATCAACTATGTTGTTGGGGCACGGCGGCTGGTAGTCATGATCTTGATCACACCCCTCTGTCGAATCACACTCGTCTACAACAGTAGCAGTCACGCTCTTCCCATTTCCATGAATCTTGATTTTCTTGAAGCACCTCCTGTTCTTGTTGTACCAGCCTGTCGAAAGCGCCACGATGGGGGTGTCATCTGAGTGGTAGTTGCCATCACACTCAGACGGCCCACCACCATCTTTGCCTTTCTCGAAGCTGTTGATAGTTAGAACAGCTTTTGTGTGGGAAGTAACTTTGGGTGAGCATTTGTAGATGTTGTACAACTTTCCAGGTTCACAGCACTCCGAGTCGTTGTTTTGGTTGCATTGGCCTTTAGGTGGTTTTTTGCCCTTGAGCTTGCCACTAGGTTTGCAGGATTGAGCTTCGACGGTCAGGATGAAGGTCATGATGAGAAGAGAGAGAAGCAGTATGAGAGAGAATGAGTGAATCTGATTCCTCATTTTCATTTTCTTGTTTTAGATTGTTGAATCTGTTGTGTGATGAACTTACATTCACTAAGCATACTTATAGTGCTTCCTACAGTAAAAAAACTTTGTCTGTTATGATGGAATTTACAGTAGTTTTGTAATTTTTTTTTGTGTGTTTCAAGAAAGAATCTCTGTGCTGATATGAACAAGGTAGGTACCCCTTTGTTAATTTAAAGAATCATTGTTATAAACTCAATTTGTCAGGCCACATATTAGTCCATAATAAATATTTGGGAATGATACACAATAAAAACAAAAAGGAGTTGCAAGTAGATGTCTTTCATTTCAGGTTATCTTATCTTTTTTATGATGGTTGCACATAAACTTTTAGATGATATCCAAGAAACATCGTGAGATGGTCAAGAAGAATCAATAGGCGACGTAATGAACCGCCCAGCTTTACAAATATACATGTCTAAATCACCTGAATGAGCAAGAAAAGTAATTTTCCTGAGAATCTAGTTGTCTAAGCTAGCATACAAAACACAGGCTAATAGTTTCCTTTTTTAGCACTTGATCTGATTGGCTCTTTGCATTTCAGGAATTTGCTGGTACTCTTTTGCAAGACTATCATCTGTATCAAGTATCTTTAGGCAGTAGAAAAACAGTATACTGTAGGATATTCAATAATTCAATGCAAAATAATAAATAATAAGAATTGCAGAGCAAGTGTAAGAAATAAGAACACAATTTTTATGTGGAAACATCTAACTTTAGCACTAGGGAACTTATTCTATAAATCTTTACATCAGGGTCATTTTTCCCTTTGATTTGCATTCAGAAATTAACTTCTTGTTGATAAACTGAAGGAATTTATTTTTTTCACTGTGGATTTATAATAATTGTTGAAACCAAATAGGATAACATGCAAGTGTTCTTGAATACAAGTATCCCATGAGCCTTTTGTCTGATTTTAGATCAGGTGATGAGAATGGAAAGATAGTACATTTAATAAGTTTTATAAAAAACACCACCGAATGTCCTATATATAGGTATGTGCAATGCATCCTTAACATGATTTAATAGGTATATTATATTTTTACATGATTAAACAAGTAATCAGAAATACTACTAAGCATCAGACCAAGTAATATCCAAACCGCCCCAGTTGTCTTCAGGAACACCCAAGGCTTTCCAGACGGCCTTTGAGGCATCAACAATGTTGTTAGGACACGGTGGCTGATAGTCGTGATCCTCGTCACATCCCATGGTGGAATCACACTCATCAACCACCTTAGCTGTCACGCTGCGTCCATTGCCACTTATGACTACATTTTTAAGACACCTGCTGCCCCCACTGTACCATCCGGTTGATAAGGCCACGACCGGTGTGTCATCAGAGTGGTACTGATTGTCACATTCTGACGGACCGCCTCCATCTCCGCCCTTCTGGAAGCTGTTGATGGTGAGAACTGCTTTCGTGTTGCCAGAAACGGGAGGAGAACACTTGTAAGTGGTGTAGAGCTTTCCTGCTTTACAACAATCTGAGTTGTTTTCCTGGTTACATTGGCCTGCAGGCGGTGTTATTCCACGTATTTTGCCACTTGGGTTGCATGATTGAAGTCTTGCTTCTAACAACTGAGCAGCAAGGATGAGTAGCATTGCAAGAAAGGCTGCCTTTCTGAAGTTCATCATCTTGGACTTCTATTGCTTTAATGTTGTTATTGGAATACTTGATGTTGGTGCAGAATTGGGATGAAGAAATCTGTTTATATAATCTATTTCCCAGTAAAAATGCCAAGAAAGTGCTTAATACATTTGGCTTATTCTAAATTATCTGATGATTGCAATTCAATATATTACACTGGAGATTTCAAACTTTCGCAAATAGTTTATTTTATCTGTCATAGGAACATATTAATAACTTGCTTAATGTGCCGTGGAAGATGATCTTTACTGATATCTTGGCCTATCTACTAAATTGTACGAAATAAACTTAAATTTGATGTTACGATTATCTTTGTTCAGTGCTCAAATATTTTGTGTTATACAGCCAGATCATCATAAAGTACGAAAAGTATTACTCAAAGACTTAACAAAGGATAGCAGAAGAGAGGAAATGCAAGACAGAATGCTAAGTCCAAAATATGAAGGAATTATGAACTCAAATTAGAGAAAAATCTTTATTTCTTATGTACTTGAACAATTCATATTATCAAACAGTTGTTGCTACAATCTCTTATTAACAATCTTGAATTGCCACAAAGTTGTTGTTGATCAAGCATCAGATCAAGTGATATCCATTTCACCCCATTTACTTTTCGGCACTCCTAGAGCTTTCCACACGGCTCTAGAACCATCAAATATGTTGTGGGGGCACGGTGGCTGGTAGTCATGATCTCGATCACACCCTTCTGTTGAATCACACTCATCCACAACAGTAGCAGTCACACTCTTCCCGTTTCCATGAATTTTGATTTTGTTGAAGCACCTCTTATTCTTGCTGTACCAGCCTGTCGACAGGGCCACGATGGGGGTGTCATCTGAGTGGTAGTTTCCATCACACTTAGACTGGCCACCACCGTCTTTACCTTTCTCGAAGCTGTTGATAGTTAGTACGGCTTTTGTGTGGAAGTAACTTTAGGTGAGCATTTGTAGATATTGTACAACTTGCCTGCTTCACAGCATTTGGAGTCGTTGTTTCGGTTGCATTGGTATTTAGGTGGTTTTTTGCCCTTGAGCTTGCCACCAGGCTTGCAGGACTGAGCTTCGACGGTCATGATGAGAAGAGAGAGAAGCAGAAAGAGGGAGAATATGAGTCCCTCATTTTGTTTTACTTGTTTTAGATTGTTGAATCTGTTGTAATATGAACCTACATTCACTAAGCATACTTATATTGCTTCCTACAGTAAAAAAAAAACTGTCTGTTATGATGGAATTTACGGCAGTTTTGTGAGTTTTTATGTGATTCAAGATTCTGTTTGCTGACATGAACAAGGAAACCTTGTTAATTTAGGCTGTCATGAAATCTTTGCTTGTGATTCATGAAAGTGAAATCTAACTGTATGTTCTTGTGAATCTCTTATCAGATGTTAATATATCAACTAATGTGGTAATACTTTTTACACCTCATTTGATTCCATGCCGGATTAGCAAGATGTAAAATTAACCATGCAAATCCATTTCAGAAAGTTGCCTTTATCAAAGAAAACATATAGCAGTTTGCCTTTTGAAAAGGAATAATAACAAATTAACAAGAATTATCAGTTTAGTACACTGGAAAGATTATCAGTTTCAAACTGGTTTCAGAAAAGAAATAACTAGTGATTTAACAATATATTCATAACAATATGACATGCTTTACTACGTAATAGAACATATTCTTACATCATTTTACAAGCAATTTACAGAAATCATAACCAGAAATACTGCTATGCATCAGACCAAGTGATTTCCAAATCGCCCCAGTTGTCCTCAGGAACGCCCAAGGCTTTCCAGACGGCCTTTGAGGCATCAACAATGTTGTTAGGACACGGTGGCTGATAATCGTGATCCTCATCACATCCCATCGTGGAATCACACTCATCGACCACCTTAGCTGTCACACTCCGTCCATTGCCACTTATGACTACGTCTTTAAGACACCTGCTGCCCCCACTGTACCATCCCGTTGATAAGGCCACGACCGGTGTGTCATCGGAGTGGTACTGATTGTCACATTCTGAGGGGCCGCCACCATCACCACCCTTCTGGAAGCTGTTGATGGTCAGAACTGCTTTCGTGTTCCCAGAAACGGTGGGAGAACACTTGTAAGTGGTGTAGTACTCTCCTGCTTTACAGCAATCGGAGTCGTTTTCCTGATTACATTGGCCTGCGGGAGGAGTTATTCCTCGTATTTTGCCACTTGGACTGCAAGATTGAAGTCTTGCCCCTAAGGACTGTGCAGAAAGGAGGAGCAGCATTGCAAGAAAGGCTGTATTTCTGAGGTTCATCATCTTGGATCTCTGTTGCTGTAATCTTGTGATTTTGGAATACTTGATGTTGGTGCAGAATTGGGATGAAGAAATCTGTTTATATAATCTTTTTTCTGGTAAAAATGCCAAGAAAGTGCTCAATGAATATTTCCATGTTCATATATTTCCATAGGAGAGTTCAAATAATTGCCAAAAGCTTATTTTATCTGTCATATGAACATGTTGATAACTTGCTTAATGTGCCGTTGAAGTTGATCTTTATTGCTGTTATCTTGTACTATCAATCAAATCAATTTAAGTTGCATGAAAGAAAAATTAAGTTTGATGTAAGGTTTCTGATTAATGCCAAGAAAGTGGTAAGTTGCATGAAAGAAAAATTAAGTTTGATGTAAGGTTTCTGATTAATGCCAAGAAAGTGGTAAAACAGTAATGAACTTGGTTGTTAAGAATGTGATATGGTTTCTATCAGATGATTCACCAGAGGGTTCAACTTTTTTAATTTCTTTTCGTATCGGTAAATTAATTCATTGATCAAATAATAACATGATCGAAGAGGGTTCAACCGTTTATTGCAGCATCCTTATAACAGCTATTAAGATACAAAAGACAGAACATCTCTACCATGTTCAACACTCCTGTTTACTTAGTTTAGTTTCATTGTAAATTAAGGAACTTTGTCCTTTCTTAGGATTTACTACAGTGTGTGTATATATATACACCCCATGTTTCCCATCCAATGTAACTATCTTCATGATGAACTTGATATTCAGTGCATTTCTTCTTACACTACTTTT
>JBBCBC010000132.1:0-103335 GCA_037126765.1 Stenogyne calaminthoides | reverse complement strand
ACGTTTGTTGACTGGTTCAATGGTTATGTAGCAAATATGTTGTCACATGATAAAGAATCAGTGAATGAAAGAGTTAAGTGGTTATCCAGAATGCCTGATTGACATGTGTATTCATACAAGTGTTATCTTAGCAACGGATACACACTTTATACCAGAGATCATGATGCCACAAGTACAATACAGAATAATGGAGTGTCCATTACTGCAACTACAGGGGATCAATACAGGGTATCACAATTTTAAAAAAAATGATTTTTAAATACATTTTGTATGCACAACAGTAAAAGTGCGTAAGCACAATATTGAAAGTTCGAATGCAAAACAATGATATTTAAAAAAAATAAACTTCCGTAAGCTTGGTTTCATGAAATTTTTTATCTAATTTTATAATGTATTTTAAATTATTACTAATAGCAAAATTGCTTCTTAAGGATAAATGTATTTTTATCCAACTAATACTTTTAGGCATTAGAACTATTACTGTTAGATTAGTCCCTTTATGCCTTTTAGTATAAATAGGAGAGGACCTTACTCTCTTCATTCACTTTACTTTTCCAGCTTTCATATTCAGTTGTAACTGTCACCTTCTTCATTCATTCAATAAACAAGATGATTCAATGTTCATCAATTTCTACATTACTTTATATATTAATTCTATTATTTCAAAATAAATCGCTTTATATATACATTATGTTTATTACTATATCGAAAAATATTAGTAATTACTTTACACATTCATTTTATTACTACATTAAACTTAAATTACTTAATTTATACCTTAATTCTATTACTACATATATTTGTAAATATTAGAAATTATAAATTACTTTATTCATTCTATTACTATATTTGAGAATATCAGTAATTATAAAGTATTGCAACTATGAACGTGTGTTAAATAATTTTGGGGTGATAATAGTCACGCTTAATTCAAAATTATGATATGATTTTTTTCATGAGATAAATAAATATTTACTGTTGGGGTTTTATTTTTTATTTTTAGTCAAAATTATGTATTCATTTGCATTTATGATTCTATGACAGCAGGGACGAATTCAGAAATTTGTCATGACAGGGGCACAAATTTCTCCGGCATGTCATTTCAGCCTTTCCCATTTTTTCCAATTTCTAAACCATTCACAAAAAAAAATCACAATTTGCTTGTTCTCCAAGTTTAAACAATTAGATTTGAAACGCCTTGATTTCTTTCCAAATTTTGTAAAAAGAAAATTATGATTCAAGAGTTGACAAGGGTCTCTTAATATGTATACCCTTCGAATTTCATCTCAAATATTTGGATTATAATTTAAAATTAAAATTTTTAACCCCGAATTTATAGAAAGTTCATTTGCCTCTTAAACTTTTTAATCTTGGCAATCGAAATTAGAATTTACGTAAAATATAAATCTTGTATGGATTGGTGTAGAAGTTTGGACGATTTACACACAATTAAGTAACAATCGACTATCAATTAACAAGAGAGAAATTTGAGTGGGGCCGTGTGGGACAGAGCAATTCTGGTTTCAAGGATTGAATTCAATTGGTTTGCTGGCTTGTTGCTCTGTACGTGAATAGCAACTTGGGATTTTGTTACGGGACTACCAAGAACGGTTAAAGGAAATAATGCAGTTTGGGTTATTGTGGATCGTTTAACCAAATCTGCACATTTTCTTCCAGTGAAGACTACGTTTAAGATGGAGGAGTATGCACAGATCTATATCCGGGAGATAATGAGGTTACACGGAGTACCAGTTTCAATTGTGTCCGATAGTGATACACGGTTTACGTCGGGATTTTGGAAAAGCTTACAGAAAGCTATGGGGACAAAGTTGAACTTCACTACGGCTTATCATCCGCAATCTGATGGGCAATCATAGAGAACGATTCACACTTTGGAGGATATGTTGAGAGCTTGTGTACTTGAGTTGAACAACAGTTGAGAGTATTATTTACCTTTAGTTCAGTTTGCTTATAATAATAGATTTCAGTCGACCATTGGAATGACCCCTTACGAGGCGTTATACGGGAGAAAGTGTCGCTCAGCTTTGTATTGGGATGAGGTTGGAGAAATAAAGTTACTAGGGCCCGAGATGTTGAAGGAAACAATTGAAGTGGTGGAGAATGTAAGAGAGAAGATCAAAGTTGCTCAAGATAGGCAGAAATTTTATGCAGACAGACGGAGGAAGGACTTACAGTTCGACAAGGGAGAGAATGTGTTTTTGAAAGTTTCCCCTACAAAGGGAGTCATACGTTTTGGAAAGAGGGGAAAATTAAGGCCCAGGTACGTGGGACCATTTGAGATACTCGAGAGAGTTGGTGACTTAGCCTATCGACTAGCTTTACCTCCAGAATTTGTTGCGGTACATAATGTGTTCCACGTTTCCATGTTGAGGAAGTATGTTCATGATCCGGGGCATATCATCGATTATTCGACATTGGAAATAAATCGGAGTTTGACCTATGAAGAGAAGTTGTTAGCTATTTTGGAGAGGAAAGTTCACAGATTAAGAAACAAAGATATTGCAATGATCAAAGTTCAGTGGAACCATCATAGTGAGAATGAGGCGACTTGGGAACGTGAAGATGAAATACGTGCCAAGTATGCAGAATTATTTACCCACGGTACATTTTAAATTTCGAGGACGAAATTTCCTTTAAGGGGGGTAGGATGTAACACCCAAGATTTTCAATCACTATAGGTTATTAAAAAGAAAAGGTATAAATTATATTTGTTAAAAGTATTAAGAAGGGATTAATTGAATATATATGTCCGCATATATATTATGGTATTTGAGATTAAATAAATAAAAACATTTAAATAATAAAATATTTATATACACAATTTTTCTAGATATGTACACGGCTGCATGAAAGTTTTTGGCATATATACTTTCAATTTATTCGATTATTTTCTTTTCTTTTATTATAAATAATAAAATGCATAGATAAGTTTTGACCCCAAAATTCTCTAAGTTTGTTTTGGATAACTATCTTTTTTAAACGTTTAAACCCACATAGAAAGTGGAAGACTTCATCTTTACTAAGCCCAAATATCTCAATTGATTCCACTCTCCCACTCTTCTTTTTAATTCACGGTAGTTCCAAGATTTTTTCAAATCACAAAAAAAAAAAAAAAAAAAACTCCTCTCTCACAATCGGCATACCTGGGCTTCTTTCAAAGGAAATCACAGTCTAATTTCGATTACTTCTTCTTCCAAAGGCGCACGGTACTTTTCATCTTTTTTTTCTTCTACTTGATTTTGATTTTGATTTATTTTTACTTCAATCCATGAAACTTAGCAATTCATGGCATATTTCCTTTTCTAATAGTTCTACACGCAACACAAATAACTTGGTTGAGTTATTTTATTTAATGTTTTACGCCAAAACTTTTAAAAAATAAAAAATAAATCTGGAAATTTTATTGTTTAATATTTTGCTTCTGATAAGCACACGGACATATGTACAGCTAATGCCTAGGCCTAATCATTGTGTTGATGCCATGATTTACCATTATATATGTTTGGTATTCAAAAGTAATATATGGGATAGAAAGCGACTAAACTTTTGTGGTCATGCAAATTTTTAAATTTTTTTCTAAATATCAAATTCTTATTACTTTGTTTCTGGATGACCACCAAATCTCAAACTGATTTCTTATTTATTCCCTAATGTCGAGTCCAAATTTTATAGCCAAAGTCGGACGTCTCAAATCTTCAAAATTTATTTTACAGTATTCTTTTTCTTTTTAGATCTCAAATACGGACTCTGGTAATTAGGACTATTAAGTAGTTGTGGTAAAGTTTATTGATGTTTAGATAATAATTTTAAAGCTTTATTATTTAATTATTTTTTAGGTGACGAGGATTTTACACCTTAAACCAATTAAGTGCTTACGAGGTTAATCAATATTGAAGGTGGGATTTTTACTTGCTTTGTTATTTTTGAATATTAATGTGAATTTAATTGTTGTTGCTACATGATTTACGTGGAATGTTATATTATTTGGTTACTAGATGGAAAAGATCGTTGTAACTTGCGGGGACTTCGGTCCAGGATGAAAAAGATTCTTGGGGGCAACTCTACTGTACAACAGATTGGCCAATACGACTCAGGATGAAAAGATCATTGACTCGTTATTATGATTATGATGCATATTATGTGAGTTGATGGTTTTATTTATGTGCTATATTTGATTATAATATTGTGAGAGAATCTCACTGAGCTAGTTGTTTTGCTCATCCTAATCTTTAATATTTTACAGAGTGAATACAGAGTGCGGTGGAGGGCCGGTGGATTGCCTCGAGACATCAGTTATCATTTTCTTAAGCACGTTATTTCATTGCATAACTCTTATTTCATTTGAACATTGAGGATTTAGTTTGACGTTATTTAGTAGTATTGGGATACTTTATTTTATTTTGAAGGTCCATATTTAGCACTGAGACAACTTATCAGTTTTTCTAATGGTTAAATTATCTTTTTTGAAAATGTTTTTAATTTAATTGCTTTTGCTGCAAACATTGGAAAATTTAAAGTGCATTATTTTTATTTAGTCATTGAATTCTTGTCTACTTAAAATGCCTTTAAAAGCTTATGAAAAATTGGGATGAGACAGCGTGGTATCAGAGCATGTCTACTTTCTTGTAGACTTGTAAAAATAAAATCTTCTTTTAGAGTGTTATTATTTCTTTAAAAAAAATCTTTCTTTTTAGTCAAAAAAAATATATATATATATATATTTATTTAAAAAAAAATTTAAATCATGCATCATTGAGTATAAGTTACGGCATCCACCACCGCCCACCGCCCACCGCTACAACTTCAAGGTATGATATGAAAGTTTACAAGTTATATTATTAAACGATCATAAAAAAGATGATTGTATAATATATGATTCACGATATTGAAATGGTTTAGTTTGAAAAAAAAAATATATATATATATATATATATATATATATATATATTTACTATTTGGTCATGGAAAAGATGATCAAATGATATACGACTTATGACAGGAAAATGAATAACTACGATTTACGATGATTGAATAATTTATTTCCTAATAACTATGGTGATTGATAGATTAGATGGATAGAGGTGTTAAGATTAGATGACCTTAATGATTTTGGGTACTAAGACAGTCGAATCCTTATAGGACCATGCCACCACGTGTTGCACCAGCTGCACCAGCCGATCAGCTTCAAGTGGCGAAGCAATTCAACAGCTTCAAGCCCCCTGCTTTTAATGGCCGAGATGGACCGGCAGCACTAGAGGAATGGTTGGGAAGGATTGAAGATATACTTGGACTGTTGATGTGTACGGACGCTCAAAAGGTGTCCTGTGCTACGTTTGTGCTACAAGAGGATGCACGAATATGATGGAATTCTTACAAAGGTATGCGTCCAGCAAAAGAGATAGCAGCACTCACCTGGGAAGGATTTAAGCAGGTCATAAGTGAAAAATATTGTCCACCGTCATACAGAGTGAGAATGGAGACGGAGTTTTTCAATTTGAAACAGGGAGATATGAAGATGGATGAGTACGAGCGGGAGTTCAGCCGTTTATCTCGTTTTGCTCCGCATCTGGCCGACACTGAGGCCAAGAAGGTACAAAGATTCAGGCAGGGCCTTCGACCCGAAATTCGGAATGTGGTAGCTGGTCAGGGAATCAAAACTCTGGCGGACACGTATGCTCGTGCTGAAGAAATTGAAAATAGCATAGCTATGGATGCTCCAAAGCCAAAATTGACGTAATATTCAGGGAAGAGAAAATGGAATGGTGCAGGGTCGAGCAGAAACCCAGCTCCTGACAAACAAGGACGTGCTACAGGAGCTGAAATGCCCAGAGGGAATGCAAATCGACCAGATCGACCAGCTTGCAAGAATTGTGGTAAGAATCATAGTGGAGAGTGCTTAATGGGAAAGAACAAATGTTACTGGTGCAAGGAGGAGCTAATTGCCCAAAGACGAATAATGCAAGGGGTGGAAACAGATCGAACCCCGGATCAGGTGGCAGAGCTAGGATGTTTACTATGGCTCGAGGAGAAGCTGATAAGCAACCAGGTACTATGACATGCATTCTTACAGTGTCAAATATTCCTGCCCTTGTACTTTTAGATACTGGAGCAACAAATTTTTTCATGTCTGCAAAGTTTCATTTATTAGCTGGGGAGAAGGGGATAAGGGTAGAAGAACCATTGATGATAAGCATTCTCTTTGACAAAATAGTAAGTACTTGCACGATGGTTAAAAATGCGAAAGTTGATGTGAGCGGACATGATTTAGATGCTGATTTATATGTGTTGGATATGAGACACTTTGATGTTATTCTGGGGATGGATTGACTTAGTAAATATCAAGCTGACATTAAGTGTCACGAGAGAGAAGTAACTGTGCACCTACCTAGCAAAGAGGAAGTTGTTTTCTTTGGGGTAAAGTCTAAGATTGTGCCACAAGTGATAAGTGCAATGAAGGCGATGAAGATGCTACGGAAGAATAATTATCAGGGTTATCTAGTCAACGTGATGGGAGACCAGAAACTAGAAGTGAATATTGATGACGTACCAATTGTACGAGAATATCTGGACGTCTTCCCGGAGGACTTACCTGGAGTCCCATCTACCAGACAAGTGGAGTTTACTATTGATCTAGTACCTGGAGCAGCACCGATATCGACAGCACCTTATAGGATGACACCGAAAGAGTTACAAGAGCTGAAGGTTCAGATACAAGGTCTCTTGGACTTGGGATTCATACGACCGAGTATTTCACCATGGGGAGCACCTGTTTTATTCGTGAAGAAGAAGGATGGGATGTTAAGGATGTGCATTGACTATTGAGAGTTGAATCGACTCACGATTAATAACAAGTACCCGTTGCCAAGAATTGAGGACTTGTTCGACCAATTGAGGGGAGCTGGGATATTTTCCAAGATTGATCTTCGATCAGGATATCATCAACTGAAGGTCAAGGAAAGTGATACTATGAAGACGACATTTAGAACTCGTTATGGCCACTACGAGTTTGTAGTAATGCCTTTCGGACTGACTAATGCTCCTGCTGTGTTTATGGACTTGATGAACCGAGTTTTCCATCCATTCTTAGATCGATTCGTCATAGTGTTTATTGACGACATTCTGGTTTACTCGAGAGATGAAGCACAACACGAGGAATATTTGAGGATTGTGTTAGAAACGCTTTGCAAGGAGAAATTGTACACAAAGTTCAAGAAGTGTGAGTTTTGGTTGAAGCAAGTTGCCTTCCTCGGACATGTGATTACGGCTAAAGGAGTTGAAGTTGATCCATCAAAAGTGGAAGCTGTTAATGATTGGCGCAGACCTACGAATGCACATGAGATTTGTAGTTTCTTGGGGTTGGCCGGTTATTATCGAAGATTTATTGAAGGGTTTTCAAGATTAGCTGCACCAATGACGCGTTTGACAAGAAAGGGAGAAAAGTATGAATGGAGCGAGAAGTGCGAAGAAAGTTTTCAAGAGTTAAAGCGGCGACTTACATCAGCCCCAGTTTTGACGATTCCAGATCCTACCAAGGAATTTGTGATCTACACGATGCTTCAAAACAAGGACTTGGTTGTGTTTTGATGCAAGGTGGAAAGGTCATTGCCTACGCCTCAAGGAAATTGAAGACTCATGAACTGAATTATCCAACTCACGATTTGGAGTTAGCTGTTGTTGTTCATGCGCTGAAGATATGGAGACACTATTTGTATGGAGGGAGGTGTGAGATCTACTCGGACCACAAAAGTTTAAAGTACATTTTCACACAAAAAGAGTTGAACATGAGGCAAAGACGATGGTTGGAGCTAGTGAAGAATTACGACTATACCATACATTACCATCTAGGTAAAGCTAATGTAGTAGCCGATGCCCTTAGTCAGAAGACCAGAGGAGAGTTAAGTATGTTGACCGAGCAAGAACATTTGACAAAGGAGTTTGCTGAAATGAAGATCGAGATGGTGTCGGCACCAAGAAGTGTCACAGTTTTAGAAAACCTTGTGGTCCAACCAAAGTTGAGGGATGTGATTAAGTAGGAGCAGTTCAAAGATGAGTTTTTGCAAAAGGTGAAGGAGCGCACCCTCAAAGGGGAAGACAAAAGTTTTGCAGTGGCTGATGATGGAGCTTTGTATTATGAAGGAAGAATTTGTGTGCCTGGAGATGTTGCGATTAAGAAGATAATATTTGAGGAAGCTCATAATACACCTTATGCTGCACATCCGGGTAGTACAAAGATGTATCATGACCAACGAAGAATATTTTGGTGGAGTGGAATGAAGAAGGATATTGCTGGGTATGTGGAAAGTTGTTTGATTTGCCAGCAAGTAAAACCGGAGCATCAACGTTCCTCTGGATTAATACAACCACTTAAGATCCCGGAATGTAAGTGGGAACACATAACGATGGATTTTGTTACGGGACTACCAAGAAAGGTTAAAGGAAATAATGCAGTTTGGGTTATTGTGGATCGTTTAACCAAATTTGCACATTTTCTTCCAGTGAAGACTACTTTTAAGATGGAGCAGTATGCACAGACCTATATCCGGGAGATAGTGAGGTTACACGGAGTACCAGTTTCGATTGTGTCCGATAGAGATACACAATTTACATCGGGATTTTGGAAAAGCTTACAGAAAGCTATGGGGACTAAGTTGAACTTCACTACGGCTTATCATCCGTAATCTGATGGGCAATCAGAGAGAAAGATTCAGACTTTGGAGGATATGTTGAGAGCGTGTGTACTTGAGTTTAACAACAGTTGAGAGTATTATTTACCTTCGCTGCAAACAATGGAAAATTTAAAGTGCAATATTTTTATTTAGTCATGAAAATTTTGAATTCTTGTCTACTTAAAATGCCTTTAAAAGCTTATGAAAAATTGGGATGCGACAATTTTTTTCTAAATTTGTTAACATATATTCAGAATTTGATTTTATTCGAATCCTATGATTTCTAAATAAAGCCAGATCCATGTCGCTGTTACAGTTTTTTTAGTACAATTTTGAAATTCGTGCATCCCTCTGAATCAAATTCATTTTGTGTTTAGTGGTGATTTGTGAATTGAACCAGAGTCACTGCAAGAAAATAAAGAATTGTCTGAAACATTTCAAATAGCTAAGGAGTCTTACAAGAAAAAAAAAAGCGAGCCTTAATAGTTAGAATTGCCTACAACTTGTCTAAAAATCCAAATATATAGATAACGATTCAGATTTTGGAGGATATGTTGAGAGCGTGTGTACTTGAGTTGAACAACAGTTGAGAGTATTATTTACCTTTAGTTGAGTTTGCTTATAATAATAGCTTTCAGTCGACCATTAGAATGACCCCTTACGAGGCGTTATATGGGAGAAAGTATCGCTCACCTTTGTATTGGGATGAGGTTGGAGAAAGAAAGTTACTAGGGCCCGAGATGTTGAAGGAAACAATTGAAGTGGTGGAGAATGTAAGAAAGAAGATCAAAGTGGCTCAAGATAGGCAGAAATTTTATGCAGACAGGCGGAGGAAGGACTTACAGTTCGACAAGGGAGAGAATGTGTTTTTGAAAGTTTCCCCTACAAAGGGAGTCATACGTTTTGGAAAGAGAGGAAAATTAAGGCCCAGGTACGTGGGACCATTTGAGATACTCGAGAGAGTTGGTGACTTAGCCTATCGACTAGCTTTACCTCCAGAATTTGTTGCGGTACATAATGTGTTCCACGTTTCCATGTTGAGGAAGTATGTTCATGATCCGGGGCATATCATCGATTATTCGACATTGGAAATAAATCGGAGTTTGACCTATGAAGAGAAGTTGTTAGCTATTTTGGAGAGGAAAGTTCACAGATTAAGAAACAAAGATATTGCAATGATCAAAGTTCAGTGGAACCATCATAGTGAGAATGAGGCGACTTGGGAACGTGAAGATGAAATACGTGCCAAGTATGCAGAATTATTTACCCACGGTACATTTTAAATTTCGAGGACGAAATTTCCTTTAGGGGGGGTAGGATGTAACACCCAAGATTTTCAATCACTATAGGTTATTAAAAAGAAAAGGTATAAATTATATTTGTTAAAAGTATTAAGAAGGGATTAATTGAATATATATGTCCGCATATATATTATGGTATTTGAGATTAAATAAATAAAAACATTTAAATAATAAAATATTTATATACACAATTTTTCTAGATATGTACACGGCTGCATGAAAGTTTTTGGCATATATACTTTCAATTTATTCAATTATTTTCTTTTCTTTTATTATAAATAATAAAATGCTTAGATAAGTTTTGGCTCCAAAATTCTCTAAGTTTATTTTGGATAACCATCTTTTTTAAACGTTTAAATCCACGTAGAAAGTGGAAGACTTCATTTTTTCTAAGCCCAAATATCTCAACTGATTACACCCTCCCACTCTTGTTTTTAATTCACGGTAGTTCCCAGATTTTTTCAATCACAAAAAAAAAAAACCTCTTCTCTCTCACAATCGGCATACCTGGGCTCCTTTCAAAGAAAATCACAGTCTAATTTCGATTACTTCTTCTTCCAAAGGCGCACGGTACTTTTCATCTTTTTTTTTTTCTACTTGATTTTGATTTTGATTTATTTTTACTTCAATCCATGAAACTTAGCAATTCATGGCATATTTCCTTTTCTAATAGTTCTACACGCAACGCAAATAACTTGGTTGAGTTATTTTATTTAATGTTTTACGCAAAAACTTTTTTTAAAAAAAAGATAAATCTGGAAATGTTTAATATTTTGCTTCTGATAAGCACACGGACATATGTACAGCTAATGCCTAGGCCGAATCATTGTGTTGATGCCATGATTTACCATTATATATGTTTGGTATTCAAAAGTAATATATGGGATAGAAAGCGACTAAACTTTTGTGGTCATGCAAATTTTTAAATTTTTTTCTAAATATCAAATTCTTATTACTTTGTTTCTGGATGACCACCAAATCTCACACTGATTTCTTATTTATTCCCTAATGTCGAGTCCAGATTTTATAGCAAAAGTCGGACGTCTCAAATCTTCAAAATTTATTTTACAGTATTCTTTTTCTTTTTAGATCTCAAATACGGACTCTGGTAATTAGGACTATTAAGTAGTTGTGGTAAAGTTTATTGCTGTTTAGATAATAATTTTAAAACTTTATTATTTAATTATTTTTAGGTGACAAGGATTTTACCCTTTAAACCAATTACGTGCTTACGACCTTAATCAAGATTTAAGGTGGGATTTTTACTTACTTTGTTATTTTTGAATATTCATGTGAATTTAATTGTTGTTTGCTACATGATTTACGTGGAATGTTATATTATTTGGTTGCTCAATGGAAAATATCGTTGTAACTTGCGGGGACTTCGGTCCAGGATGGAAAAGATCCTTGGGGGCAACTTCACTATACAGATTGGCCAATACCGTATACAGATTGGCCAATACGACTCAGGATGGAAAAGATCCTTGACTTGTTATTATGATTATGATGCATGTTATGTGAGTTGATGGTTTTATTTATGTGTTATATTTGATTATAACATTGTGAGGGAATCCCACTGAGCTAGTTGTTTTGCTCATCCCAATCTTTAACATTTTGCAGAGGGAATACGGAGTGCGGTGGAGGGCCGGTGGATTGCCTCGAGACATCAGTTATCATTTTCTTAAGCACGTTATTTCATTGCATAACTCTTATTTCATTTGAACATTGAGGATTTAGTTTGACGTTATTTAGTAGTATTGAGATACTTTATTTTATTTTGAAGGTCCATATTTAGCACTGAGACAGCTTATCAGATTTTCTAATGGTTAAATTATCTTCTTTGAAAATGTTTTGAATTTAATTGTTTTCGCTGCAAACATTGGAAAATTTAAAGTGCATTATTTTTATTTGGTCATGAAAATTTTGAATTCTTGTCTACTTAAAATGCCTTTAAAAGCTTATGAAAAATTGGGATGTGACAATTTTTTTCTAAATTTGTTAACATATATTCAGAATTTGATTTTATTCGAATCCTATGATTTCTAAATAAAGCCAGATCCATGTCGCTGTTACAGTTTTTTTCAGTACAATTTTGAAATTCATGCATCCCTCTGAATCAAATTCATATTCGTGTTTAGTGGCGATTTGTGAATTGAACCAGAGTCACTGCAAGAAAATAAAGAATTGTCTGAAACATTTCAAATAGCTAAGGAGTCTTCCAAGAAAAAAAAAAAAAAAGCAAGCCTTAATAGTGAGAATTGCCTACAACTTGTCTACAAATTTTTTAATTTTAGTAGACATAAAAATTACCTATAAGCAAATTAACTAAACATTTGTAATATACGTAGGTAACAAAATTATCTACATAAATAATTTCGTAGGCAATTATATTTGTTGTTTAGAAATGACCTATAAACAAAAGATTACCTATAAATTACATTTCCATAGATAAATTTACCTATGAATGAAAATGCATATATGATTAGAAAATTTTGTAGACAAGTGTTAGACAATTCTTACTATATAAGGACAAAACTATTTTTTGAAAGTTCCGTAGGCACATTAAAATATTATGTAGGCAATTCTCTATTTTCTTTTAGTGAGTGTAGCAGCCGAATGATTTTTTTAAGCAATACAGTGAATTGTAATGGAGTAACATTTTTATTCGCACGCTTTCTTCTTATTACAAAATTTACAATGACTCATATCGGACTGTGTGGTTTTTTTGGATCATTTTTTTTAGTAATATCATACAAAGTTATGTGTATTTATATATCGCTATATTGTTATGATATTAATTTATAAAAATAATAATATTATTAAATGAATGTCGGGATATTACTGAACGATTGTAATAATAATACTGAATGATTAATATAGCTTCATGCAATAAAATTTGTTATATATATATATATATATATATATATATATATATATATATATATATATATATTAACCTTGTATTTTGGTACTTATTTTTTTAATGCATCGCGTGTGTTTATATTTTTTTAAGAAAAATGCATATTTTAGTTTTAAATGTTTCTTTATAAATATTACGTCCGTTTCACGACTCTTTGAAGTATGAGATGATCTAATACATTTATTAGTTTTACGACTACTATCTATTGCTAGTAGGGTAGTACCGAGTTTGCATCACAAATGGTCTCATAACTTTGGTCTCAAATAGATTTAGTACTATAAGTTTTTTTATAGTCGATTTAGTCCCAATAACTTTGACAATGTCCAATTTTAGTCCCAAATCGGCCGAAAAAACGTCGTTTTGCCAAAATTTTTTTGGGCTTTCCGGCAGATGTTGTGACTTGACTGCCACGTGTATTTTTAAGTGTGTTTGACTAATTCTTGCCGACAATTCTGTTTTAATTTTAAGTTTAAAACTTTAATTTTAAATGCTTGAAATTTCAGTTGTTAAAAAAAAAATACACGTGACAGTCCAGTCACAACATCTGCCGGAAAGCCCCAAATAAAAATGGCAAAACGATGTTTTTTCGGCTGATTTGGGACTAAAATTGGACATTGTCAAAGTTATTAAGACTAAATCGATAACAAAAAAACTTATGGAACTAAATCTATTTTGGGTCAAAGTTATGGCACCATTTGTGATTCAAACTCACATGTACCTAAGAGGTTAAGGCACAAATTTGAACTTCAAAAAGAGAGAAAGAAAAACGTTGATCCGCACCCAAATAATAAACAACTATTTTTGCAATTAAGGGCTTCATTCATTTCTTGAAAGTTGAAACGTTTTAAGCCTTTAACCAACTCTTATTTGATAGTAATATTCAAATTATTATAATTAATATACGTATTTTTAAAATAGTGATATATATATATATATATTAAGTAATTATTTTTACAGTTCTAGGAATAATAAATCCACCTAACAATAGTATATTCTAATTTATGGCCAACGACAACACCATGTGTCAAAAACAGATCATTAAAGACTGTTGTTTCACATTTGATAAGCACTTACATGCTCTAAATTTCTAGATAAAATGTGGCTCAAAAACAATAATAAATCCACCTAACAATACTAAATTTTTAACGTGGGTCTAAAACAGGTCATTAAAGACTGTCCTTATTTCACATTTGATAAGCATTTATATGCTCAAAATTTCAAGATAGAATGTGGTTCAAACAAAAAATCCAACCGACAAAAATTGCAAAATAAATTAATAGTAGTTCATATATGCTATACTTTTTGTTGAAATTAATCGATTATAAAAAAATCATGGTTGTTTTTGTTTTTACTTATTACACTGGCTCCACATGCTGAAAAGTGAGCCACTCGGCCCGACCCTTTTAACCCGAATAAGGTTTTAAAATTTACTAAACTTAAAACATAATGTCCTAAATTTGAATGTTCAGAATAAATATCTTAGGACACTATCTTATGGGGTGCGGCCAAAATAAAACATTTATTTTCTTTTTCAAATTTATTATATTATTTTAAGTTGAGTCAATTAAAGATGCTATGTTTTAAGTTCAGTCAATTTTGGACTTATTGGACCTTATGCGGTGTCGCTGGCGTGGACAGCGCTTAGATGCTATCTAATCTCCCGTTATCAAATCATCTCCAGACTTGAATTAAAAAGGGGAAAAAAATGTTAATCCCCAATTAAAAATCGTGAGTCCCAAATAATAAACAAACAATTGATTATTGATTTAGTTTTTTTAGTAGAATTAGTGACGTGGAAATTAAAAAATTGTATTTCTTTAAAAATAAATAAAAATTATTATTATTAACACAGTCAGCAATTCCGCCGGAGAAAGTGGCGCACGTGTCCGACACGTGACACGAAACAACGTCGTTTCGTGTCGTTCCGAATCTCCGACGAACTTTGGAGCTAAAATTGTATTGATAACGGAACATTATTACGTACCAAACTAACTTTTCAAATTATTTACTAACTTTTTTTTTTTTTTTTTGAGCAAAATAGAGATCCATTAGAAAATGAGAGAGTAGTAACTACTCCCCTATATATAAATATACACCTACATACTTCCATGAAAAATATCTCTAGAAATCCCCAACTCTCCCTCTCTCTCACAAAGTAACAATGCTCCTAACTAAGAGCCCATTATGTTTACCAAAAATTAGTGAGATTATGAGCTTTTCTCTTAACAGCTCCAAGAGTTACTCCATATGTAACTATGAAAAGAAAATCCAGCCAAGTACAATAACATTTTGCAAGACAAAAATGTTCACACTTAACAAGGAGTTGGAAATACCGTTGGAGAAGCAGTTTAGCAAGGGGATAGGGATAGAAAAATACTTTGATGGAAAGAACATTTTTGTTACCGGTGGCACTGGGCTTCTTGGAAAAGGTTTGTGTGGGGGGGGGGGGGGGGGGGTTAGAATCCAAAATAATCTCATAACCTTTCATCTTTTTTTAAATGATCCCAAAAAAGTTTGATGTACGAAATTGGTCTCAATTTTACGCAAACTGCATCATTTGCGTCCCAAATTCGCTGGAATTTGCGAAACGACGTCGTTTTTGTTCACGTGTCTTACATGTGAGCATTCAATTTGGAGATTTCCGGCAGAAATGCATGACAAAAAACGATGTTGTTTCATCAATTCCGGCCAATTTGAGACGAAAATGGTACAATTCGTGAAAAAATGGGACCAATTTCGTTACATCAAACTTTTTTGGGACTATTTTGAAAAAAATAAAAAATTATGGGATAATTTTGAATATCGGTGTGATTGTGAGTGTGTATGTATATGTATATGTAAATTGGAAAGAAATCACTGACCTTTACACAGTTTTTAAATTTTATCATACATAATGCTCCATCTATACAAGTAAAATTTATACGGGAAAATTATTAATAGGTACAAAATTTAGGATCAACTTATTAATCGATACAAATTGGATTGCATACATATGTGCAATCATTTTGTACCTATTAGTAAGTTGTAAATTTGAAATTAATATACCTATCAGTAGGTCCCTCAATATATATATATATATAGTAAATAACGCTCCATCTATACACAACATTTGTAGTTATTGTGGAAAAGATGTTAAGATCGACGCCAATGGGGAGAATCTATGTGCTGATTAAAGAAGAAGATCCTGAAGCAGCAATGGATAGACTGGAAAAAGAAGTACGTTAATTTCACACTCAAAATATTACCTCCTCCTTCCCAACTCTTTTTTCACATTTACTGTTTTTTCGTGTTTCAACGAACGAATTTTTAATTAGTATTTGAAATGGTAAGGTAACTTTTAAAAAAACATATAATAGAATATAATATGGTAGAGGTAGATTTATCATACCCTCTTTAAAAGTTAGTTTCTTGCATATATAAGTACTTTAATTTTGGTAGCGAGGTAAATGCAAGTTTGGTCCCTATTAGATAAGTAGCCTAGTGAAATGTAAATCTTGTACTATTATGTAGCCATTAACTCAGCATTATGTAGCCATTAACTCAGCATTATGTTAGCTTGATTATAGGCGGATTACACTCACTCTGATTAGCTTGATTATAGGCAGATTACACTACCAACACTTGTATATATTGATAGTGGACTAATGAGAATATGACACGAATTACTTTCCAATATGGTATAAGAGCTTCTCCCTAATTCTCGTGCCTCTAACAGCTCTTTCTCCTTCCCCACATTTTTTTTCCTCAATCAGCCATGTCTGATCTTCCCCCCAAAACAGAAAACAACAAGTTTCATCCTGCACTCGTTGTAAGCAACGTGCGTAATTTCATTCCCATCATCCTTGAGATGGAAACAGGACAATACACGTCTTGGGCGGAGCTTTTCAAAATTCATTGTCGTGCTTACGACGTGATCGACCATATCATCCCTTCTGCACCTCAATCCACTTCCGACACAGGAAACGAACCGGAAGTTGTCACAGCGGACAAGGCCCTTTCATCTCGTCTTGATGCGATTGTGTGCCAATGGATTTACGGAACAATCTCAAAAGATCTTCTCCATACCATTCTCAAGCCTAACATGACGGCGCAACAGGCTTGGGAACGTCTCGCAACCATTTTCCAAGACAACAAGGCTTCACGGGCAGTTTCGTTAGAAAATCAATTCACTCAAATCCACATGGATAATTTTTCTAATGTATCCGCCTATTGCCAAGAGTTGAAAATGATCGCTGATCAACTAGCTGATGTCGGTTCACCAGTTACGGAAAACCGACTTGTCTTGCAACTCATTGCAGGGTTGAATGAGAATTACGACAACGTTGCTTCAATTCTCTCTCAAACCAAGCCTCTACCAGATTTTTTATGATGCTCGGTCCCGTCTAGTTTTAGAAGAAAGTCGCAAGGCCAAACAATCCGCTAGTGCCGCTGGTCAAGCACTCGTCACCACCACTGATGAGGCTCCACCACAACGTTCGTCTCAACCTAGTTCTAATCAAAATAGAATCCACAACTCTCAAAACAATAACCCAAATCGCACCACTAATGGTCAGCGTAGTGGTGGAAGGCAAGGTAATGGAAATGGACACAACTCTGGCTCCAACAGCAACAACTTCAATGGAAGAGGAAGGGGTCGCAATGCAGGTTTGGGACGAGGACACGGTTTGGGACGAGGACGCGGCTTCCAGCAGTCATATCCTCCACCTTGGGCTATTATTCACCTTGGGCAAATTGGACCCAACCACCATGGCACATGCCCCCTTGCCCGTATCCAACATCCCCCGGGTCCAATTCACCTTCCAAAAATGGGCCTGGAATACTTGGGCCACTTCCCCAGCAGGCTTTTAACACTCAATCTGCTTCTTCTAATGACGCTCAGCCCTCTGACATTGAGCAGGCCATGCATACAATGTCCCTTCAAGCCCCTGATGACAACTGGTACATGGATACTGGAGCAACCTCTCACATGACGACTTCGAACGGTACACTCTCCTCTTATTTTAATTTGAGCACTGTTAAAAATATCATCGTAGGTAGTGGACAGGAAATTCCGATTCGTGGTTACGGTCAGAAATTCCTACACCCACCCCACCCACCTTTACATTTAACAAACGTGCTCCATGCCCCTCAACTTATTAAAAATCTAATTTCCGTACGTCGGTTTACAAAACCGATAACAATGTTATTGTTGAATTTGATCCTTTTGGCTTTTTCGTGAAAGGATTTTCGAGACGGGAAACCTATAATGAGATGTAATGACTCCGTGACTGTATCCAATCACCCTCCCCGCCCCAAACCAAATCTCCATCAACATTCGCAAAGACTCTCTTCTAAAATTATGGCACGACCGATTAGGGCATCCCGGACTGATGTCTTCGTGTTTTGAATAAATCAAACTCTATTACTTGTAGACAATCGTCTTTATCTCGTATTTGTGAGTCTTGTGTTTTTGGCAAGCATATTAAACTTCCCTTTTATAATTCTTCCTCGTCTACTACTTCTCCTTTTGATATTATACACAGTGATATTTGGACGTCTCCTATCTTAAGTTCTGCAGGTCATAAATATTATGTACTTTTCTTGGATGACTACACAAATTTTTTGTGGACATTCCCTCTCGGTCAAAAATCACAGGTCTATGCAGTTTTTTCGTCCCTTGCTACACTCATAAAAACCCAATTTCAAAGAAATATTAAAAGTTTCCAATGCGATAATGGGAAAGAATATGACAATAGCAAGTTCAAACTTTTCTGTCAAAACAACGGTTTACAATTCCGTTTTACTTGTCCATATACTTCGTCTCAAAACGGTAAAGCTGAACGCAAAATCCGTTCCATAAACAACATTATTCGCACCCTCCTCTCCCATGCTTCCATGCCTCCCATTTTTTGGCATCACGCCCTCCAAATGGCAACATACATTCTCAATATTCTACCATCTAAACTTCTTGAAAATCTTTCCCCTACACAACTTCTATATCATCAAATTCCCTCCTACAAACATCTAAAAGTTTTTGGTTGTCTTTGTTACCCACTTCATCCCAAAATTCACAAACTTCAATCTCGTTCTACACCATGTGTTTTCTTGGGTTGTCCACAAAATCATCAAGGTTATAAGTGTTACGATCTTTCTTCTCACAAAATGATTATCTCAAGACATGTCATTTTTGATGAGTCCGTCTTCCCCTTCTCTAAAATTCACAATCATAAGAATTTCACTTATAATTTCCTTGATGACACACTTAATCCGCTGCTCCACTATCTCACACAAAACTCAAACTCCACAAACAACCAACAGCCCACGCTTCCCAGCCCCGCCACTCAGGACATCCAAACACCACCTATGAGCCCATCATCTAACTCCAACAACAGCCCAAGCTTGTCCCACTCACCAACCCCCTCCAACCAACAAACCACTACACAAATCCAACAACCATACATAACCGAAACCAACCCAACTCCAGCACCTGCACCTGAACCACACCCTCGAACCATAATCACACGGAGTATGCACGGAATTTCCCGACCGAAATGCCACTTCAACCTCACATCATCCATTTCTCCATCACCTCTACCAAAAAATCCCAAACTCGCCTTGACCGACCTGAATTGGAAAGCCGCCATGGTCGATGAGTTTAACGCTCTTATTAAAAATGAGACGTGGGAGTTAGTACCCCGTCCTCGTGATGCTAATATCATACGATGCATGTGGATTTTTTGTCATAAAACTATGTCTGACGGATCTTTTGAGCGGCACAAAGCCCTTCTTGTTTGTGATGGCAGGTCTCAACAGGTTGGCGTTGACTGTGACAAAACATTTAGCCCTGTTGTAAAACCAGCTACGATTCGTTCAGTTTTGAGCATAGCACTATCCAAGTCATGGAAACTTCATCAACTAGATGTGAAGAATGCTTTCTTACATGGCAACCTTCACACGCCTGTCTATATGCATCAACCCCTTGGCTTCCGTGATGCATCCAATCCCGATTATGTTTGTCTTTTAAAGAGATCTTTGTATGGATTGAAGCAGGCTCCACGTGCGTGGTATCAGCGATTCACTGATTTTGTGTCTACAATCGGTTTCACACACAGCAAATCCGATCATTCGTTGTTCGTCTATCGACATGGTACACATATGGCGTATCTCCTTTTGTATGTCGATGATATTATCCTCACCGCCTCATCCGAAATGTTGCAAAAATCTATTATGGCTCGTCTTGCTTCAGAATTTGCAATGAAGGATCTTGGGGAACTCAGTTATTTTTTGGGGATTGCTGTTACTAGAAATGAAAAAGGGTTATTCCTTAGTCAACGAAAATATGCTGAAGAGATAATTGAAAAGGCCGGCATGACCGCATGCAAGTCTACTTCCACACCTGTTGACACTAATGGTAAACTTAGCCATTCAGCCGGCTCACCTCTCACCGACCCCACTCGTTATCGGAGTCTAGCAAGAGCTCTACAATATTTGACTTTTACACGACCCGATATTTCCTATGTTGTGCAACAAGTCTGTCTTCACATGCATGATCCAAAAGATGCGCACATGGCAGCACTAAAACGCATTATTCGATATATTAAAGGTACTCTGCACTATGGCCTCCATTTATATAAATCACCAATCTCGACTCTTGTTGCCTATTCAGACGCAGATTGGGGAGGATGTCCAGATACTCGTCGCTCAACCTCTGGTTATTGCGTCTTCCTCGGTGACAACCTCCTATCTTGGTCTTCAAAACGCCAACCAACATTGTCCCGTTCTAGTGCTGAAGCTGAGTACAGGGGTGTTGCGAATGTCGTTTCTGAATCATGCTGGCTTCGTAATCTTTTACTTGAACTTCATGGTCCTCTTCAGAAAGCCACGTTGGTTTATTGTGATAATATTAGTGCGATTTATCTCACAGAAAATCCGGTTCAACATCAGCGCACTAAACACATTGAAATGGACATTCATTTTGTACGCGAAAAAGTAGCACGTGGCCAGGTTCGTGTTCTTCATGTCCCCTCTAGATATCAAATTGCTGACATCTTCACTAAAGGGCTACCGCATGTCCTCTTTCAAGACTTTCGAGCCAGTCTCAGCGTACGAGAACCTCCCGTTTCGACTGCGGGGGTGTATTAGATAAGTAGCCTAGTGAAATGTAAATCTTGTACTATTATGTAGCCATTAACTCAGCATTATGTAGCCATTAACTCAGCATTATGTAGCCATTAACTCAGCATTATGTTAGCTTGATTATAGGCGGATTACACTCACTCTGATTAGCTTGATTATAGGCAGATTACAGTACCAACACTTGTATATATTGATAGTGGACTAATGAGAATATGACACGAATTACTTTCCAATAGTCCCACAGATAACATACCCATTGCATTTTTTTGGCAAAAACAGTACAACTTACCAAAATTCAACTTTTTCTGTAAAAAGGTCCAAATATTTCTTACCCAAATGGTTCCACCACATGTCTCGAATTTAATCACAAGATGACACATTTAATAAAATTTAATATTAGTAGTTTATTTAAAATCGTCCTGCTAGCCTATATTCGTACATGATTATCTTTTTTCCTCTCCCTAGCTTTTAAATTCGGACTTATTCGGATGTCTTCCTGAAAAACATGGAAAATATTACGAAGCATTAATAAAGGAGAAGTTGATACCTGTGGTTGGACTCTAATGTGATTATACAATCCGCAGCCAATACCACCTTGACTGAAAGGCTAGTGTTCGATCCCTCTTTCTACAATTTTTGCGTAATTCAATATATATATTTTTCTTTTTTTTTTTTTGCAAAATTTTGTTATATAGTTAACAATCTCTAGGGAATATATATATCAGGTATGATATGTTGCTTGACGCCAACGTCAAAGGCCCTGAAAGACTTATGAAGTTTGCCAAGACATGCAAGAACCTTGAGATCCTTGTCCATATTTCAACTGGTACGTAAAAGCGCCTTAATTATATGATAGGGTTAATTAAGTGCAAAACTAGTTCCACACAAAATTTCTCATTGCACTTTTAGTATCTATACTCAGAAATTAATGGAAAGAAATTAATTATTCATATAATCTAAATAAATTCTGAAATTATAAAATCATAGTATATAAATTTGGATAATTTTTTAAAACCAAAATAATAAATTATATTACATATGAAAATCAAAATTTATGAATAGAATTCAAAAGCATTAATTATTTTTTTGAAAATTAAAATTCTGAGATTACTCTAAATTCTTAACTAAAAATATAATTAAGAAAATTAATTTATGTAGTAATTTTTTTTCAAAAAAAAAAAACTTTAATTTAAAAAAAATATAAATATAATGATAATTTTTTTTTTTTAAAAAAATCTATTATGAAAATAAAAAATATTAATTCATAAAAAACTTAAAATCTAAAGAATACCTTAAAATATTTGAAATATATTAATTTATAATTTTTATTGTAAATTCAAAAACTACTCAAAAAAATTATTAATAAAAAATTATTTGGATCATGATTTAAATTGTAAAATTAATTCATATGGGACTAATTTTGTAATTAACCCTAATTGCATGTGAGATTTCGATCAATAATTTTACTGAAATCCATGGTTGTGTGGAAATCTTGCTTCAACTGGTTAGATATCCCGATAGCATTACCGAACAAAACCCATGACCACTTCATGGCGATGTTTGGAATGTTACCCGGAAAAAAAAAGGAGCAAGTTAGTCATTGGACTGTGAATATGTGTGGTGTGGTTGATTTGGAAAGGGAGAAATTAACATAGTGTTTGAAGACAAAAGCTTTGAAGAGGCGAAAATAGTAGAGGAAATTAAGGGGCGACTTTGGAGTTGGTGCTCGATTAAATTCTCGAATTTGTGTAATTATTCTTTCAAAGATTGGTTAGTATTTCCTATAAAATTCTTAGACTGGTAGCCTTTTTTTGTTCTTAACTTTCAGTATTGAGTATTACTTATACCCACCCTTTGGCCGACCAATTTTTTTTTTAATCCGAATGGGACTAGAAGTCACACAAAAAGGACTAAATTTTCTTCTCATCGAACTAGATTTTCAATTAATCCTTATAAGATATCTTTAGAAATATTTCTTCGTTTTTATATAATGTTTTAATAATTATTTTTGTAGCATATGTAAATGGAGAAAAAGAAGGGACGATTTTAGAAAAACCATTGATTATGGGGATGAATAAAAGAAAGGAGACTGCATGTTTCTTTCCATGGGTTGATGTAGCTGAAGAAATGAACCTGGTGAGATCAAGCACAGCTACTACCAACTATGATATAACCAAAGACATGAGAAGACTGGGAAACGAGAGGTTCGTCTTTTTTTTTTTTTTTTAAACTCGGTATCCTGCCTAAATATCGAAAAAAGAATAATATTTTTTTTTATATCAGAGATAAAAATGACACTTTTCAAAACAGTGTATAAATTAATATTTTTTATATTAAATGAGTAATTACTCCCCCGTTTCATAATAATTTGCACACTTTTCTTATTCGAACGTCCCAATAAAATTGCACACCCCAAAAGTAGAAAATTTAATTTCCATAAATTGCACCATGACAATATTCACAATTTTACACAAAATGTCATTATTTTTTAACTCACAACATAAACGCAATCTAACCAATTTCTTTACTCTATATATAAAAAATTATAAAATTACCCCTCAAAACCCTACAGATTACGTACTACAATTTTTTATTTTGTGTGTCCATCAAAATATGCAAGTTAATACGGGACGGAAGGAGTAGTTTTTATTTGAAAGCCCCATACAATGGTTAAATTTCAATCTTTTCTAGAGCTTGCATTTAATTTTTTTTAAGCATTTTCACTAATGTAATTAATATAATTGAATTAAAATACTTTGCAAAGAAAAATTATCAATATATGAAAACCCCCATTAATTTTTGGCCACTTCACATTTAAAAAGCTTTTTTTATCATAATTTTTAATTTCATTCTTTTTAAGTCAAGATAATAATTTTTTGGGCAATTATATCCTTAATGAAGTCAACAAAAAATTAAAAGAAAATGGTAGTGGTACAAGGTTAATATAATGTAGTACGGTTAATTAAATTTTGGTACAAACAAAAAAATAATGGTACGAGTTGAATTAAATTGTAGTATGGGCTGAAATAATGGTGGTTCGACATTAAGTTAAGGGTGGTACTGGATTAATTTAATAGTGGTACGGGCTCAAGTGATAGTGGTACGGGGTTGAAATTAATAAGTGTGGTACAAGATTAATTTAATAGTGGTAGGTTGAAGTGATAGTGGTACGGGCTGAGTTAATTGAATGATCGTACGAGCTGAAATGGTGTTGGTACAGAATGTATATATATATATATATATGGTGGTACGGACTAAAATAATGATTACAAAGTTTTCCCATAAAAAAATGGTAGAGTTGGAAAAAAAAATTCTCTCAACTAAAAAAGAATGATTACAAATTTTGTGACACAAAAGAACTTTTATTTTTATGTTAGACTATTTATAAACTCATCTCATATATTTAATAAAAAAAAAATCTATAGTTAAGTTCAAATTAATCTATATATGAGTCCACTCCCATAAAATTCATATGTTCTCATCAAATTATTTAACAGAGCAGGGCTTTATGGATGGCACAATGCCTATCACATGTCTAAAGCAATGGCAGAAATGGTTATTAACGAAACACGAGGTGATATACCAGTTCTCATCATTAGGCCAAGTGTGATTGAAAGTTGTTACAAAGAGCCTCTCCCTGGGTGGATACAAGGAAACAGGTGAAAAATTAAATTAATTAATGAACATGTTCAAATCCATTTTTTTTATTATATATAAATTTCTTAATTTATTTTTATTTTGTTTGACAATTTCTAGGGGGGTTGATCCAATCGTGATAAGGGAAAGGCCATTTTCCTGCTTTTTTTGGCAAGCCTGATGCACCTTTGGATATTGTGAGTAAGGCTAACTTTCACATATTTGGCACTGAATCATCTTTTGATAATTAAGAAAGGTATATTGTGAGACAGTCACCCGATTAGATGAGACTACTTGACGATATTTATTAATTCAAGTTTTACTTGCTATATTACAAAGTACAAAATAATTTTTAGTTAGGATAAATGTTAGGGAAATTAAAACGAATTAATTTCAGAGCATTCTGCAAGTTCATACTTTTAGATGAGATGAAATTCTTTTAAAAAGTGACTTAATTGAGCTTAAATAGTTAAAATTGATCGATTTTCAATTATATATATACATATATATATCTATATATATATTTTATATTGACTGGATAACTTATGAATTTTATTTTTTATTTTAAAATATTTATGATCAGATTCCAATAGATATTATTGTGAATGCAACACTGGCTGCGATTGCGAAGCATGGTTATATGAATCAGCCATCTCTGAATGTGTACCAAATGGCATCTAGTGTTGAGAACCCTTTAGAATACTCGCAATTTTTTGAGTATATCTATGAATATTTCAGTTCAGACCCTTTAATAGAATTAAAAAAAATTAGTGGCGTCAAATACTACAATGATATGACAAAGATCAAATTTTTCGTGACAATTTCAATGATTTCTCAATATTTACATGAGAAGAATTATCTCGACGGTCGAAAAAGGGAAATCTGAAGACAATAGAAACGAAATGCAAAGCACAAATCAGATATGTTGAGAATTTGTCCAAGATGTATGAATTCGCTGGATTCTACAAAGCGAGGTATGAACTCAAATATAGATATCATATTAAATATTTGTATTATTATTATTATTAATGATTTACTGTTTATAATTTTTCATTCTTTTGTATTTTTAATGTTTATATTATTTTAACCATGTAAGGACCCATATAGGGGTCAAGGGGTGCTATGGTGGAATTTAAAAAATGTTCATTTACACGAATTCAATTCCCTTCACATGCATGAGTGTTTCTTTTACAAATTTGAAACCCTTTACCTTCAAATTAGGCATTTTTCTTTTACAAATTTGACTCCTGATCAAAATATTTTATACATATATTTACATTTTTATTACTCCAGTTTATTTCATTTTAAAATATATAATGCAATTTTATTTTTATAGCATTAAGTGGACTCCCTGACTAAAACTTTTGGATCTGTTCCTAAATTTGTAACACAGGTTCCATGTCGGCAACATTCAAACGTTATTGTCCGAAATGTCAAAACATGAGCAGAATATCTTTGAGATTGATATGAGAAACATAGATTGGAAAAAATATTTTCAAGAAATTCACATTCCTGGCTTGAGAAAACATGTACTTGGTGATTGGTAATCTAATCTGTCTTATACGAATTAGTTGTTACTACCTTTTAATTCAGGCCCATTAGTTTACAATATCTTTATTTAATTACTTGTCTTTGAATAATTGGGCCTTTAATTGTAGTTGCTTTTGAGTTATTTCCTTTTTCGTATGTATAAGACTATTTAAGCAGCTTTTTGATATTGAATGAACCTTGAGATATTGTTCTCTCTTGCAACTTGCCCACATTTTTTTGCAAATCAATGGTAGTCTGCTCAACAAATCTCTAGTACTCTGTAATAATCAATGAATTATTTGTTGTCTTGTTCGTATTTGGTTAATTATTGCTTGTGCATTAGAATACTAACACAAATAATGGTAACTGGAAAATTTTATGCCAGCAACTAATTAAGGGGGTTTGTGTTTTAAGGACAATAATTTTACGGGCTAGAAATGTAGGAAAATATTTTTTAAAATCTGTAAATATAGTATACAATGTATACTAAAATTTGTAAATGTAGGACAATCGAGCCCAAATAAGCTCAAATCGGGCTGAAATGTCCTACATATAAAGATTTACCGACTTGTGAATATAGGACAACATGTTTTCAAAATCTATAAATTTAGGACAATCTTGCAAAAATTTCAGTCCAATTTGAGCTTATTCGGGCCCGATTGTCCTACATTTACAAATTTTAGTATACATTGTATACTATATTTACAGATTTTAAAACACATTTTCCTACATTTCTAGCCCGTAAAATTATTGTCCTTAAAACACAACCCCTAAATTATTGACCGAATAAAACATTATTCATAAAACACATCGAGAATTATTTGCAGATGAAGAGATGTCAAAGGGGCTTCTTACTTCCCAAATTGAGACGATTGCGACAATTAAAAGGGTGTTTCATTAGGAAAACACAATTTGAAACTAAAATCCCGGGATAGTTCATGAATTCGAACTAAGGAGTCAATATATATATATAGATTTAATTAATTGTTAAGACTTAACAAGAAATTATTAATATCAGTATATTAATGTGATGTCTTCTACATATATACATAACAGGTCGATGCTGAAATAATAAAGAAATGTGAAAACCATTTAAAGAAATTTTTAAAAAATAATAAACTACAAAATATTCAGTGTTACAAATCACATTGGTCATCTTCTTCATATCATTTAAAAAAAAATAAGGAAATCACATTGTTCATCGGTTTCTCAATTAATTTTTTTTTCTTCAAATTAGGGATGAGTAGCAGATGAACAATGTGATTCACACCGGATAATTTCTAGATCTTTTTTTTTAAAGTGATTTTAACATTTTTTTTAATTATTTCAAGATTAATCAAACAATTCTTTTAGATAATTTTCATGATCTTACAGTTTTTTCCTCAATTAACTGATTTTTTTTTTTTAATTTGATTTGAAAATTTTATTAAAATTTTAAAGCAAGTTTTACTAATTTTATATATTTTATGTGTTTATTATGAGTTTATAATTTAATTTTATTCTAAATTTGTTAATATATATTCAGAATTTGATTTTATTCAAATCCTATGATTTCTAAATAAAGCCAGATCCATGTCTCCTTTACATTTTTTTCAGTACAATTTTGAAAGTCATGCACCCCTCTGAATCAAATTCATTTTCGTGTTTAGCGGCAAGTCTACCCTCTAAATATATTTTGTTTTGTGAATTGAACCGGTGAGCCATGCACTACAAGAAAACAAAAGAGCAACGTAAATTTTTTCAAATAGTTACGTAGTTTTTCAACCAAAAAAAAAAATTGGTCCTTAAATAGTTAGAATTGCCTAGGACTTGTCTACGAATTTTTAGAATTTTAGTAGACATATAAATTACCTATGAGCAAATTACCTACACATTTATAATATCCGTAGGCAAACAAATTACCTACACAAATAATTTCGTAGGCAACTTACATTTTTTTAGGCAATTATCAGTGACGGACCCAGGATTTTAAAACTGGGGGTACAATCGATTGAAAATTTAAAATTTGGCAAAGCATAGGTTGAACAAGTTTCACACAAGAATCTGTGAAACTGGTTAAGGAGTATGACTTATATCACTAAAGGGTATTAATTGTGATAACTGAAGGGTATGTCTCTTTACTACAAAAAATGTATTACTCATAATACTGGAGGGCATGCATTATATTATAATAGGGGTTAGTAGTGATAAATAAAGAGTATGACTTATATTATAAAATGATATTTATCGTGATAACTGAAGGGTCATATTTATAAATATAAAACTAATTTTATGGTGAACAAGTTTCATATGAGACCTACTTTAAAAATATATATTTGTACATGAACCTTAGTTGTTTTTAAAATGCATACAATTAGATTAAATGCGCATATAAGATATTTTATAGAGTTCAAATAAAATTTCAACTATTTCAGAACCATGCAACTTCTTATACTGAAAGATGCAACTTGTATATACTGAACCGTGCAACAATTTTTTCCATATTAATAGTTGCACGGTTCAGTGTAAACAAGTTGCATCTTTCAGTATAACAAGTTACATGATTCTAAAATACACTATGAGTGCACGGTGCACCTGAATGTATTCAAGATTTATTAATATCCTTTTGCAAGTTACATTAATTTCTTGCAAGTTCAATCTTTTTAAAGCCTTTAACCAACTCTTATTTGATAGTAATATCCAAAATATTATAATTAATATACGTATTTTTTAAATTGTGATATATATATATATATATATGTTTTAAGTAATTATTTTTACACTAGCAATAATAAATCCACCTAACAATAGTAAATTCTAATTTATGTCAAAAACAGATCATTAAAGACTGTCCTTGTTTCACATTTGATAAGCACTTGTATGCTAGAAATTTCTAGATTAAATGTGGGTCAAACACAATAATAATCCACCTGACTATAGTACATTTTAATTTATGACCAACGACAACAACAGTGGTCTAAAACAGGTCATTAAATAAGCACTTATATGCTCAAAAGTTCATATATTAACAGTGGCTCAAACACAAAATCCAACCGACAAAAATTGCAAAACAAATTAATAGTTCATATATGCTATACTTTTTGTTGAAACTAATCGATCATAAAAAAATCATGGTTGTTTTTGTTACTTATTACACTGGCTCCACATGTTGAAAAGTGAGCCCGATCCTCCATTCGGCCCGACTCTTTTGACCCCTATTAAGGTTTTAAAATGTACTTAACTTAAAACATAGTTTCTTAAATTGACTCAACTTAAAATAATATAATAAATTTGAAAAAAATATATATGTTTTATTTTTGTCACATCCCATAAGATAGTGTCCTAAAAGTTTTTTCTGAACTTTCAAATTTAGGACATTATGTTTTAAGTTCAGTCAATTTTGGACTTATTGGACTTATGCGGGTCAAAAGAGTTTCAACTGGGCTCGATTGCTGGCGTGGACGCTTAGAAGTTATCTAATCTCCCCTTACCAAATGATCTACAGACTTGAATTAAAAAAGGGAAAAAAACGTTAATCCCCAATTAAAAATCGTGAGTCCCAAATAATAACCAAACAATTGTTTTTACAATTAAGTGCTTCATTGATTTTTTTGCAAGTTCAAACTTTTAAAGCCTTTAACCATCTCTAATTTGATAGTATTATTCAATCATTATAATTAATACGTATTTTCAAATTGTGTTACATATTTTTTGAATAATTATTTTTACACCAGCAATAACTAAATCCACCTAACATTGAACATTTTAATTAATTGCCAACGCACAACACCATGTGTGCAGAACAATTAATGACAAAGTTTGATCATTAAAGACTGTCCTAATTTTACAGTTGATAAGGACTTGTAGGTATGGCTCAGAATTTCTGGAAAGAATGTGGCTCAAAACCGAAATCCAACCGATAAAAATTGCAAATAAATTAATAGTTCGTGTATACTATACTTTTGTGCTGAAACTAATCAATCATTAGAAAAAAGAAAAAATTACAACTAGATACAAGATTGAGTAAACCATTACAACCAGATACAATGTGCAGAAATTTGAACTAAATTACGCCGTGCTATAGTTCAAATTTGAACTAAAGTGCAAAAAAATTCTGCACTTTGTACCTGGTTGTAATGTTTTGGGTGACTTTGTAGTAGAATGTTTTTCTCCCTAGAAAAAATTCATGGCGGTTTCTGTTTTAAATATTACACAGGCTCAAGATTGAACTCGATCCTCAAATTGGACCCAATTGGAGCCCTTATAATGATGCAAACGAGGATTTTTGGACCCAATATACGTGCAAGGGTATATGGCAAGAAATTGTCCTACTTTTGCAACTAAAGTTAGTGGGCAAGATTTTCCAAGATATATTCCATGATTTGGCAAGATTCACAAGAAAGATCAAGATTATCATATCTTTACTGTTTTTATTTATTTTATAGACTAGATTTCGTTTATATCCTTTAATTTTCGTTCAAATATATCGAGTATAGATTTAGGGTGAGATTTAGTCCTCTTTGGGGCAGATTTGGTCCTGTTTTTGTCCTATAAATACTTAGGACGTTTTTCTTTGTTTTTGAAGCAGAAAATTAATAAAAAAACCCTTTGACAACTTTGTCAAAACCTAATTGTTTCTAGCCAACCTGAATTGGGGCAACAATTATTATCGTTCTTTACGTATTATTTGTGTTTTGCGATCGCGGTTCTCACCAAATTGGTGCTTTCATTGAGAGTATTCGAGAATCGCGAAAGGAATACGAGCAATGGCGGGAACTCACAAGGAGAGAAGAAGTGTAGTGCAGATTCTTCATCCAGAAGGAAGAGTGATGAGGATTCTTCGTCTGAAGAATCTGATTCCGAAATCAACCCTACCTGACGTCGGGATAGGGAAGATTTGAACGGGGGAGACCGGAGAAGGGGAGGCCCAAATTAACCTGCCCTACGTTCAACGGTAGCAGCCCAAAATCATGGCTAAGCTGGGCAAACCTGTACTTTATGCTGAACGACATCGGACGTAGCAAAAAGGTGAAGTATGCGGCATACTACATGGAAGGAGAAGCGAATGATTGGTGGCAATTGATTAGCAGGTTATATCGGAAGCAAGGACGGATCGTTCGGTGGAAGGATTTTAAAAAGGAACTTATGGCGAGATTTGGACCATCCGATTTCGCTGATTACGACGAACAAAGAAGCATCCAAGTCACCGCGGGTATGGGCAGCTCCGTTATGCCTCGTGAGGCAGAAACCGCTGGCGCAGCTCTGGGGTCTAATGCCCTAGTCAGACGACGTGTTGTTTACACTGAAGACGAGCCTTTGAGTAATATTTCAGTTGGACCGCATCCTGTTAAGAACAGGAGTATTGGGCCTAATTTTGATGATGAAGTCAGCGGGCAACATTATCTTTTTTATGGTGATGCGTTTTTTTTGGTGGAACAACCAAGTTTGTTTAAGACGTTTGAAGGAAATAATGAAGTTGGGCAGATAACTGATTTTGGGCTTGCAAAAAATGGGCATGAGTTTAATTTAATGGGGCCTGCTAATAAAATTTCTAAGGTTGAAACCAATATTTCTGAGAAGCCTAATTATTTTCCTGAACCTTTTGAGGATGGTGACGATTTGTGGCTTACTTATTTGGAGGATAGAAATGAGCCAATTGGGCTTCCTACTTGGGATGAAGAAATTAGCCGGTTGAAGCCCGATAATTCTTATGACGATTTTAGTGAAGATGGGTTAATAAATTTTTTGGAAGGGCTTAAGCTTTGGAATAATAAGGAGAACTTTGGGCCTTTTACTTCTGATGAGATGGACCATTTTACAAGAAAAAAAAGAACAACCTAAATTTTTTCAAATAGTTACCGAGTTTTTCAACCAAAAAAAAAAAAAATTTGGTCCTTAAATAGTTAGAATTGCCTAGGACTTGTCTACGAATTTTTAGAATTTTAGTAGACACATAAATTACCTATGAGCAAATTACCTACACATTTATAATATCCGTAGGCAAACAAATTACCTACACAAATAATTTCTTAGGCAACTTACATTTTTTAGGCAATTATCAGTGACGGACCCAGGATTTTAAAACTGGGGTACAATCGATTGAAAATTTAAAAATTTGGCAAAGCATAGGTTGAACAAGTTTAACACAAGAATCTGTGAAACTGGTTAAGGAGTATGACTTATATCACTAAAGGGTATTAATTGTGATAACTGAAGGGTATGTCTCTTTACTACAAAAAATGTATGACTCATAATACTGGAGGGCATGCATTATATTATAATAGGGGTTAGTAGTGATAAATGAAGAGTATGACTTATATTATAAAAGGATATTCGTCGTGATAACTGAAGGGTCATATTTATAAATATAAAACAAATTTTACGGTGAACAAGTTTCTGATACGCCTCTCCTTCAATTAGCTTTTATTTATTATTGATGTTGGGCTTTTAATTTATGTTGAGTCTTTTTAATTATATAAGTCTAGAATAAATAAAATAGCCCGTGGGCCTTATTTCTTAGGGCATAAGTTAGGGTTAGGGTTTGCGTCTATTTAAATAAGGTTTCTCTAGAATCATTATTATCTTAGATCATTGGAATTGTTGGCAACTTCGGTTGTGGCAGAGATTATCTCTGTGGCGGAGATTTATCTCTGTGGCCTCTTTGAGGAGCCTCGTTTTGAGGATTTATTTATCGTATTACAGTTATTTCGTGTCTCCCATTGTCTTAACTCTATCAGTTTCATATGAGACCTACTTTAAAAATATATATTTGTATATGAACCTTAGTTGTTTTTAAAATGCATACAATTAGATTAAATGCGCATATAAGATATTTTATAGAGTTCAAATAAAATTTCAACTATTTTAGAACCATGCAACTTCTTATACTGAAAGATGCAACTTGTATATACTGAACCGTGCAACTATTTTTTCATATTAATAGTTGCACGGTTCAGTGTAAACAAGTTGCATCTTTCAGTATAACAAGTTACATGATTCTAAAATACACTATGAGTGCACGGTGCACCTGAATGTATACAAGATTTAGTAATATCCTTTTGCAAGTTACATTAATTTCTTGCAAGTTCAATCTTTTTAAAGCCTTTAACCAACTCTTATTTGATAGTAATATCCAAAATATTATAATTAATATACGTATTTTTTAAATTGTGATATATATATTGTGATATATATATATATATATATATATATATATATATATATATATATATATATATTAATTAATTTTTTTAAAGACTTGTGGAGAAGCCTAAGAATCAAAAGTTAGTCAGTTGCAGATGGATCTTCAAGAAGAAAGTTGAATTAGGGGTCACAGAACAAGTCAGATTTAAGGCTAGATTGGTAGCAAGAGGATTCACACAGAGGGAAGGGATAGATTACAATGAAGTATTCTCACCAGTTGTGAAACATTGCTCTATAAGGCTCTTGTTGGCAAAACTTGTTCAAGATGATTTGGAACTTCAACAGTTAGATGTTAAGACAACATTCTTACATGGAGAGCTTGAAGAAACCATCTACATGACACAACCAGAAGGTTTTATTTCTCATGGGAATGAGAATAAGGTATGTCTCTTAAAGAAGTCCTTATATGGCTTGAAGCAAAGTCCTAGACAATGGTATAAGAAGTTTGACAGTTTTATGATATCTATTGGATTCTCAAGATGCCCCTATGATAACTGTGTTTACTTAGAGAAAAGAAATGGATCTGTTATCACCTATCTACTGTTGTATGTTGATGATATGTTGCTGGCAAGTAAGAGTACAACTAGGATTCAAATCATTAAGGGAAAGCTCTGCAAAGCTTTTGAAATGAAAGATTTAGGTAAGGCAAAGAGGATTTTGGGGATGGATACTATCAGAAATAAAGCTGCAGGGAAACTTGTCCTGACTCAAGCTGGGTATGTTCAGAAGGTTCTTAAGAGATTTTACATGCATCAAGCAAAATCAGTAAATACCCCTATTGGTCAACATTTCAAGTTGTCAAAAGATCAGTCTCCATCTTGTGATAAAGAAAGAAAACAGATGAGCAGTGTGCCTTATGCAAATGGAGTTGGAAGCTTAATGTATGTTATGGTTTGTAGCAGGCCTGATCTTGCTTATGCAATGAGCATGGCAAGTAGATTCATGGCTGATCCAGGAAGAACTCATTGGGAAGCATTGAAGTGGGTATTCAGATATGTTAGTGGGACAGCAAAATCAGGATTGTTGTTTGAGAAAAACCGAAAGCGAGCATGAACCTTTACAAGGCTTTGTTGATGCTGATTTTGCAGGAAGTATTGACACAAGAAAGTCCCTAACAGGTTACATATTCACACTTTATGGTACAACAGTGAGTTGGATTACAACCAGTGGTGGCATTATCTACAACTGAAGCTGAGTATATGGCAGTCACAAAAGCAGTGAAAGAAGCAACATGGTTGAAGGGAATTCTGCATGAGTTTGGAGTTGATCAGAAGGGTGTCACTATCTTATGTGACAATCAGAGTACCATTCATCTGGTGAAGCATCAAGTCTTCCATGAAAGAGTAAAACACATCGGTGTCAAGTTCCATTTTGTAAGAGACATGGTGGAGAAAGGTATTGTAAACATCAGAAAAGTGGGAACTGAAGATAATGCAGCAGATATGCTTACAAAAGCATTGCCTGGGAGCAAGTTCAAGTATTGCTCTGAGCTTGTGAAGCTTGGGCCGTGTGAGATTGATTAATGAAGCTGTGAAGATTGGAGATGATGAACACTTGGAGTTCTAAACACTTGAGGTGGAGAATTGTGAAGTCAAGTGATGTAGAAGTAAACCATCCTGAGAGTGTTTGTTCAAATCGGCCTGAACCTTCAGATAAGTTGTGTACAACTTAGGGGGAAAAGTTTAGGACAGATTAGCTCAGGACATATAGTTCAGACTGAAAGTTCAGGGTTCAGGGGAGAAAGTTCAGGAAGAAAGTTCAGAAGGAAAAGTTCAGGGAAAAGTTGCTCGCGTGCTGGAGTAGTTTTTCTGTTAGAACGGTTTTCAATTCTGTTAGGGGTTTTACTACTATAAATTACGGGCTTTACCAATCGTCTTCTCAATTAGGGTATTAAATTCTGGAGAGTTCATATCAATTGAGAGAAGTTAGAAGCTCTTTAAAAATTCATAAGAGCGGTTCTAATTCTTGATCGATTGAGGGTTGTAACTGTACCAGATTGTTCATTGTTGATAGTGAAGAGTGCTCTGATCCAGTGGACGTAGGTTTTTCAACCGAACCACGTAAATCGTTGTTGTGTTCTTATTTTGCGATTTCAATTTCATTCATTTTGTGTGTTTCATTTTCTGAGCTTGAATCTTGTGATTCAATTCGACATTGATCAACACTTACTCTCTTCTCTCTCTACATCATCTTATCCCAATTCAAATTGTTAGCCAAAATGAAACATGTGGTTGAAGGCGATGGACGAAGACGAAAATGGAGGTGGTGAAATCGGATAACGAAGAAAATGCTCATGACGACAAAGTGGTGTTGGTGTGGTGGTATTTGGACGGAAGCAGCGGCGGTGGTGTTTGGACGGAGGTGGCGATGGTGGGATGAAGAAAAAGGATTTTTGTTGGATGGGGAGTGGGTGGTGTGATTCTTGGGGGTGCTGATGCTTGGACGGAGGCGGCGGCAGTTCTTGCAAGCGGTGGGCTGGAGAAGAATTTTTTTTTGCATGCTTGTGGTGGCCAACCACTTTAAAGTAATGCAATGTATTTGAGAGGTAAGAATTTATGCAAGAATTTAATGGCTTGTGGGGGGTGGCCAACCACTTTATGCAAGAATTTAATGGTCTACTGAATTTTGGAAGAGCGGTACTTAGTGATGAAAATTTTGGAACGAATGAAGACAACTGGAAAACAAGAAGATGAGCCATAGATGAGGGCACATACACAAAGATACAAGAATTGATTTTTAATTGGGTTGCTGTAAAATTTGGATTTGTATATGTAAAAAAAATTAATATGTATATGCAATTTATTATGTTGTATGAAATGTATTTCATTCCAATTTATTATGTTATATGCAATGTATTTAGTGTATATGCAATTTATTATGTTGTATGCAATGTACTTTTCAACAATGCAACTTTTATATGAAAAATGCATTTTTTAACAATTTTTAAATTTTTAAATAAAAATAAAATATTATGCACCTTTTTTTAGTTTTTATGGGGGAACAATATTAGGAATGGGGAAAAAAGTGAATAATTATTCTATATAATTTTCATAATGTGTAGAAGATTTTCATACTGCATATGTTATCTTCTAAAGGGAGACTTACTGATAGGTGCATTTCAGGATTGAAATTTACTAATAAATACAAAATAATTGCATATACGTTGGTATATTTGCACTTTCAAGTACAACTTTTGTTGTATATGTAATCACGTTTGTACCTATTAGTAATTTGCATAAAAAAATTGTATCACTATTAATTTTCCCTCTTCTAAATGCATAAAATTATTTGTAAAAAACATTGGGAATGGGGAAAAAGCTTTAATGGGTCGGTTGTTGTAGTACTACACCGCAATTTCCCTAAAAAAATAAAAAAACTATAAAAAGTGAATAATTATGTTTATATAAATTTCATAATGTGTAATTTTGAACCGTTAATGCATTTTTCATGTTGGAGAAATTATTTTTGACAAACTGAATGTCACTATGGTAGTGTTTGAAAAAATGAGTATAAGAAAATGTTTATTAATATTTTCAACACATTAAAAGTGGAGTCTGTCAAAAATTAACAAAAGGATTGTCAAGACACGTCCAATCAATGTTGGGGATGAGGCAAGTGGGTGTTTTTTGCTTTTATTAATTGCTATTACAAAATTGGGGTACAATAATCTATGTACTATGCACTTTTTGTAGTTGGTAGTTTTTTTTTTTTTGCCAATGTAATTGTCAGTAAATGTTAAAGGTGAAATGTAGTTTTTAGTTCATTGCCCCTAAAATCTTCTCATCAAATATGACAAAGTAAAGCCCCAACCCCCAAAAAGATGGTACGGGTTGAACACGTGGCTATACGGACTTAAAAATGATGGTGCGGGCTAAATTTTTACCTAATTAATAAGGGTATAATAGGAAAAAAAAATTAAACTGAGCTTGCTAAAAACGAGGGTTGCCACAAAACGGAAAATTCGACAAAACCTTATCTTTTGTCCCTGCACTTCCGATGACATAGCATCCGAGCAACTTAGCAAATCGCCTGACGAGTGACCAACAAACCTCCCGATCTGAAAATGAAAACGGTTTCTCCCTTTTTTGGAGAGCAAATCTCGTAAAAACCAACATATGCAGCGTGGCCAGCCATTCCTGTACATTACATGAAAATTTTAAATTTTTGCACTTAAATTATAGTACCGTTTTGATCATAGAGTCATACACCTCTAGCTCGTTTTTTATGAAGCTGAAAAATTAATCTTACCAAGAATTCCAGTATAGTAGGATAGAGGAATATCTGTGTGTTGAATTTTGAATAGACCAACTGTGGATTTTATTAGGCTGTACTCTTCCCATCCTGTCATTCCCCAAACCAAATCACCCTTCTTGAAATCTGGATTTGATGAGTCCACTATTTTGGCAACTCCATATCCCATAATAGCCTGCTTTAATTACAAAAAGTACGCAACATGTTACAGTCCATTTTCCTTTTCATACCAAGGTACAACCCATTTAAGCACATAGTACAATCTCCTCAAAACAACCAAAAACATTATCATATCTCAACACTCGAGAAATTTTATGCATCCAGATTCACCATACACTCATAGCATACTCCATATCCTAAAATAGCCTATATATAATATGCATTTATTACAAACATAAGCAACATTTAAATATATATATATATATATATATTTAACAAAGTTAGGTAATATTTAGATATTCATGTATTAGTACTATATGATTTAACCGAGTGATAGGGTTAGGTTCATGTAAAATCGAAATTTAAAAACTTGAAATTGATTGGTTACAGCTGACTTTAATCAATTATATGGATTTTTCTTTATAAACATGGTCCTGTAAATTTTAATATAATGTAAATTTACTTATAATTTAGAAATGAAGTATATATATATATATATATATATATATATATATATATATATATATATATACTATAACCCCGCGAATTTTGCGGGATTGAAAAAAAAAAGTTTACAGTATTTTTTTAGATTAAATATTTTAAATATTTAATTAATATAAAAATTCAATTTTAAACATAATTTTTTTTTAATATTGCGTGATATAATATACACCCTCCATCCGGAGTAAAATGTTACATTTTGTCATTTCGGGAGTTCCAAACAAAGCTTTACATTTTGTTTGGCAAAACTTTTTGCTTTATCCTTTATGTTGATGTGAAATTTATATATAATTCTTGTGTACATATCGATTTAATAATAACATTTCCTATAAAAATTATTCATCCCTTATTATAAAATTTATTATAAAATTATTATATTTAAGAACAATACCACATCAATATTCACCAATTCAACATGTAAAAATATAAATTAAAAAAACCCCAGAAATACGTTATAAAATCCTAAGCGAAGTACAACATTAATTTGGCTTGAAAAGAGCACAAACCAACACAGATTTTGCTTGAACTGTGTTACATTACCAGATTTTTAGGGACATTAATTTGGCTTGAAAAGGCTAGGTCTTATATGCACCCGAGTGCACCATGTACTCATAGTGAATTTTAGAAGCGTACAACTTGTTATGCTGAAAAGTGCGACTTATTTACACAGAAGAGTGCAACTGTTAATATGGGAACATAGTTGCATGCTTCTGTTTGGAATAGTTGCACATTTCTGTTTTGTATAGTTGCACGCTTTTAAAATGCACTATGAGTGCACGGTGCACCCAGGTGCACATGAGACACACTCCTCTACAAAAGGTGAGTGCACGGTGCATCCGGATGCACATAGGACCCACTCCTCTACAAAAGAAAGGCAAGGTCCCATATACACCTGGTGCACGGATTTAAGATTCGTGCACTCGCCCCGACCCTATTCAATTATTAAATTCGGGTCAAATATATAATACATTTTTCCTCCTAATATCCCCTTCTCGTACTCTGGCGCTTCTCACTCTCCCTTCTTCCTTCTCCTCCTTCACACGCATTTCTGCCCTTCACACGCCAGGTTTTACTCTTCTAATCTCGCCGTTTTTTTTCTTCTTTTTCTTCATTCCAACCGAAGAAATCCTCTCTCACCAAAGTCTATACTGATTTTCTTCAATTTGATTTTGTTTACTGATATCTAGGTTTCACACACTATTTTTCATCCATTTATGAAATTGTGTGGGGGAATCTTCATGATGATGATGATAAGAATAAGAGGGGGCTGTTTTATTGAAGAAGAATCGTCGGAAGCTGTGGAATCATTCATCCTGTAATTTTAAAATTTTCTAAGGTTGCAAATTTGGGGTTAATCTGGAGATATTTAACCTTTGGATTTTTTTTTTTTTAAATCTCTGGATATCTACTGGTCAATCTTGCATATTAGGTATTCTTCACCTACTAGTTTCTTCAACGAAGACCCAATTTTAGAAAATAGAAGAGATGGTAAAAAAAAAAGCACCGGAAAATTGATCTCCGGCAAGATGAGGTATGAAAGAAGTGAAATTTATGAGCTTAGTGAAATCGGTAAGTCTGATTATCGAGTTTCAAGGGTATTGATTGTGAACCAACATCATTGTAGGTTTTTTGAAAGAAATTCAAATTGAGTTGTTGCCTAAATCCGAGTAGACCCAAAGATGCATCAACGTCGATACAAATTTGAGTTGCATGATTCTATGTTTTCTAATTGCACGGTTTAATATTAGCTAGTTGCATGTTTCTGTATTATATAGTTGTACTCTTTTGTATTAGCTAGTTGCATGCTTCTATGTATTGTAGTTGCACGGTTCTGTGTTAACTAGTTGCATGTTTTTATTATATAGTTATATGTTTATGCATATATGTATTAGCTAGTTGCATGTTTCTATGTTTTTAAGTTGCACGGTTCTGTGTTATATAGTTGTATGTTTATGTGTTATATAGTTGTACGTTTTTGTATTAGCTAGTTGCATGTTTCTATGTGTTCTAGTTGCACGGTTCAATATTAGTTAGTTGCATGTTTCTATCGATATTTATATGTTTATGTTTTTGTACGTTTTTGTATTAGCTAGTTGCATGTCTCTATGTTTTCTAGTTGCATGATTTAATGTTGCCTAGTTGCATGTTTCTGTATAAGTGTATTCTCTTTTTGACTCAATTCTTAAAAAGAATTTTTTTTGCTGAGGTCTTTAAATAAAAAAAGGTGACTCAATTCTTAAAAAGAATTTTTTTTCCTGAGGTCTTTAAAAAAAAGGAAAAAAAAAAGGGAAAAATAATAGACAAAGTTGGGACTCAAACCATGAAACCTTACATTGAAACTGTGATGTTTAACCAATATGCTAAAGTTGTACTATTGAACATTTGCGAAACTACCCTCCTTTAACTATAACCGCGACCCGGTTCTTTTTAATTGGATCACCCATTTACATGAGTACACGGTGCACTTGAGTGCACAAGAGACCCACTCCAAAAGAAATAAAAGCTTGCAATTAGTAGCAACAACCTTAGTTGACGGTGGATTCTTTAAAAAGAAGCATAAGATTAAAGAAACTGGACCGAAGATACATTAATAAAAAGAAAAATACTAATGGTCTAGATTATTTGAACCAAACGAACCTTAACAAACATATTAATGGTCTAAATTATTTGTATAAAATTAAGGGTTGAGATTTGTTAGAAAAAATAGGAATAAAATTAAATCTAATTTAATTAGAGAGTTTTAAAAGTTAACTTAAATAACTTTTAATGAGAATACATGATTTTGAAATGAAATAATCTGGTTTAATTGGGTTTTACGAAGACTAACGTGGTTTCGTCCACATTAATATAACTCAAATTACTTACCTAAATACTTTCTACAATATACATAATAATCACACTATTGCAATAAATATTCATAATCAATTCAAAACTTAAATTAGTTACCTCAATACTCATTGCAATATACAAAATAAAATTAGATTAAAAAATTCATCAAATTAAAAGAATCGTTATGAACATAAAAGAATAAACACATTCATAACATAATTTCGCCACATAAACTGAAATAGATTTACCAATATATAGTATTAAGATTAAGACATGCTACCATTGTACACACTGCATCAGAACAAGTACTTTGAATAATCCCAGCAGTTCCCACATGGTCACGTGGCGGACAACACAGACCATCCAAATTCAATCCTCTACAGTCCATTCTACTTTAATTTCATACCAAGGTACAACCCATTAGAGCACACAGTACAGTCCCCCAAAAACAGCAAAAAACTTCATCATATCTCAATCGTCGAGAAATTCTCAAAACAAATAAACTAATGAGATAGGATCCATAAAAGCATAAAAAATTATAGAAAATAAACTTAACTAAGAAAAAAACTCACCGATCCAGGGGTAAAATAGTCAATATAGCTACCCTCCATTTTCCCCATGCGCCCTCGCATGTAAGGGTCGCAAGACAAGTACAAATTCTTCACCAAAACGGCGTCGTCGCAGCCTTCGGGGACATTAAGTTTGATAATGGAGGTTTTGAGAAGCATGTCGGATTCTTTAGGAGAACCGTTCACATGATTTTTCAATATAATCTGCTTGTTGCTCACAGCTTCTGCCATTTCACTCTCTTTTCTCTTTTGTGTGTTATTTTCTTGGATTATTAATTGGCTTCAATATATAGGAAAACAAAAATTAGCTATTGAAAGATTTTCATCTCGTCTAAAAATCCAAATTTATAGAGAAGTGTAGAATTAATTCGTTTATTTAATTTCTCTTCCATCGAATGAACAATTTAATATGGGTGGAATTGCTTTCAATGAGAATCGAACCCAGAACGTGAATTTGAGCCTGAAAACTTTGATACCATGAAAAAATTAAAATTTAGTCTAAAAGTGAACTTGTTGTAGAGGGTAGAAGAATCTTTTGTTTGGGTTTGTCGTTTAGTTCAAATGACAAACTAACGTGCATGTTTGGTTGCATCATTCCTGGATCAGCATTCTAGAACCACAATTTTCACATTTTTTAAATGATACTCCCTCCGTCCCAATCTTTAAGGTTTTATTTCCATTTTTTTTGTCCCAATCTTTAAGGTTTCTTTCCTAAAATGGAAATACAATTTATCACTTTATCACATCACTTTATCATTTTATCACATAAAATACTAATAAACAACTCTTTCTACCCTCAACTACCCATCACTTTATCACTTTATCACATAAAATACTAATAAACAACTCTTTCTAATCACTATTCCCATAAATCCTTATGAACAGTCAAAAAGCCTTAAAGAACGGGACGGAGGTAGTACATATTTTTCTCTCATGTGTTTCATTTTTTTCTGATATAATAATATTTTTTTTTAATACTTTCTTAAGTTCTGGCCTATCTCTATTACATCCTAACCACTAAATATACATAAAAAAAATTAATTTTAGGAAATAGTTTTTTAAATCTGATAAATTACTCATATTTCGATTTAGTAATGCAGTCAACTTTATTGGAAAGTTCCTTTCAAAAAAAACTTTATTGGAAGGTGGAAATTTATTATTGATCAATTTTCGATTCGATTCCCTATTTTATTTTTTATATTCTATTAGTGTTTCACCATACTGGATCTTTAACACATGATGAATCTAGCTAGAATATGATGGATGTTTGATATTTTTATTATTTCTCGTATCATCCATCCATAATATGAAATATAAAGTACGTGTGAAATCAATTATGACACTTATTTGACTCTCAGGGTCGTGCTTCTCTTGAGGCCAATGAGTCGATCGACTCATGCTCAAAATTTTCGTGATTTTTTAGGGGCCCATAAATTAATATTTATGCTTATATATACAATATATATAATATAAAAAGATAAAAATAATAGTCATATTGCCTAAGCGGATTGAGTCCATCATGACATTATATAGAGGTAAAGATCTCGAACCCTAATAGGCTGAACTTTATTAGTTTATTTTAGCACTGGCGCTAACCTATTTTTTTTTCCTTTTTCTTTACTTGTATTATATGCTTTAAAATCTAAAATGTATTAGAATTTTAATGAATTTGGTTTTCAAGACGTGACTAAAACTTGTGATACACATACATCAAATTGTTATGAAGAAGTGACAATAACGAAATAATTGAACTTGTATAAAAGTGTTATTATATCTTCAGTATTAATGTACAATATCTAATATCGTGTAATTTGTAAGTTTATGTTATAAGGGGTCAAATTCGACTCAGGCTTTATAATTCGCAGGATTGAATCTGTTTGACTCTGAAATTGGCTGTGTCATACAAATTAATTCAGAAATGTTTTTTTATATTATTTCTTTAATCACGTTATTAATTTGTGACCTCATGATTCATCCCATGCACGCCACTTCTCGGGCAATATATATTCCCCACGTTTCATATTATATTTCATACTATTATTTATCGATTTTGAACTTGAATCAATATTTAAGATTATATATTGAGTTATTCGGTGAAAGTTGTGATGTCCGAGGGACCCCATTCTTTTGGTCATATATAATCAGCGCTATTAGGTACGTTTGGTCAATCAGCATGGGGTAGCAGATACTTTTCCTTTAGCCAAGTTTGGTTCGTGGGATTAACAAGGAAAGATTGAGACTAACATTTTAATCACAAGTAATCAATTATTTGGTTTGTGGGATGCGGACTCACGATACATTTTCAGTCCGATGCAGAAATATGTTTAATCTCTATATAAAGGAATATGTCTATCTCATGTGAAAAAAAAGAATTGATTGGGATTACCATTTTAATCACTGAATTGATTTTTCAGTACAGAATTATGAGTTACAATCCTACAATCTAAATACATATCTTGATTCAAATAATTCAGTTGAATCAATTCAATCTTACATAATTCTACACAATTTGATCATGCCTAATCAATTCAATCATGTGAACCAAATGGGCCAAAGATAAACAAAAACTCAAGTAAACTTCCTATCTATATAAAGCACTTTTTTAATTTGGTCAAAATCAGTGTGGTGTAGCAGTACCGCCTATTCCAAATAAACGACATTTTAAAGTTTGTTGATGAAGTTGAAAATGAGCGCTTAAGAATGAGACAATTACTATGAAGAGATAAAAAATTGCTTACGAACTAGGGGTAGGTTCAAGTTCCGATTGGACTTGGACCTATATTGCAATTTTTAACAAATCTTTTACCTTTAAATAATACTCCATTCGTCCCATTGTATTTGTTCCACTTCTTTTGGTTGAATTGTTTAAGGAATAATAATAAAATAATAAAAATGGAGGTTAGTTTTGGGTATTGGGAGAAGAGAAAAAGGTATGTGGAGTAATGAGTTGAGTAGTGAGTGACATTTTTTGTAATATTGTATGAAAGTGAGGATAAAAATTATGGGTAGTGGAGTTATTTTTTCCTTTTATGGAATGAGAAAATTTTAGTGGGACGTCATAAAAGGATAGTGAGACAATTATAGTGGAACGGAGGGAGTATTTTTTTTGCAAATAATATAATTATTATTTTTATAGCATCAAGTGGATCCCCTTGAGGTAAATTTCTGGGTCCGTCACTGTGTGTATATATCTTTTTAATTTCATCTTTCAATTAAAACAGAATAATACTCCCTCCGTCCCAATCTTGACTACTTGATTACTGTGTGCTCGAAGTTTAAGAAAAAAATGTTTATTATGTGATAAAGTGTTGGGGATAGAAATAGTTGTTTATTACTAGTATTTTATGTGATAAAATGTTGATTTATTAGTATTTTATGTAATAAAGTAATAAAATGATAAAGTGTGTATTTTCATTTAAGAAAATGTGTAGTTAACATTGGGACGCCCAAAATAAAAATAATGTAGTTAAAATTGGGACGAAGAGAGAGAACTTATAAGGGGTACCGTTGTGATCTATTATAATTTTATTGGTCCAATAAAGAATTGGGCTGACCCAACTCGACTACAATTTACTTTGCTTGCTTAGCTGGGTCGGACTGGAAGACGCGAATTCCCAAATGTAAAAAAATGCATTTACGTACAAAATGAGGGTCCGGTTATATGCATCCCCAAAATTGGTAGATACACACATCAAATATTTTGGTTAATTTAATATAATTATGAAAATACTATAATACCCTTAGTAATAGAAACGCCAATCACTTTAATACACCCACCCAATCTCAATTCAAAGAAAAGCCTTTGAGCTGTCGAAAAATTCGATCCACTGTTTGACTCATTTGTTTTCCAGTATTATTGTGATGACTGGTCTACAGTTTGCTATTTGCACCGATTGGAAGGAGGGGCGGGCCGCCGTGATGGTGGCGGTGGATGAGGGTGGGTTCATAAATAAGGGGTTGAGTAAATAAGGTTTTGATTGATAAAGGATAATATAGTATTTTTATAATTATATTGAAATAATAAAAATACTTGGTAGGTATATCTACCAATTCAGGGGGTGCGTATAACCGGACCCAATGAAATATTTAGAATGTGTTATATAATTTTGTTATGGTATTTTTTTAATTTGTAGATTTTCAAAACGTATTCCATATATATATATATATATATATATATATATATATATATATATTAATGCGTAAAAAATGATTCGAGTATGACCTGGATTCAACGGGGATTCATATGTTGAATGTCAAGGAATCAACAAGCTTTGATCGCAGGAACCTCAACAATTTCACGTAGGTACCTGGAAAACAAGTCGGAGGGGGTTCCGGCGCGGACTCTCTGACGCTCAAGTCAGTTATCATTCTTAACTCAGTTAAATCATAAAGATAGCTCAACTCAAAGTATTCAAATTTAAGTGTAAGTGTTCGTGTGTTTTGTGTTACCTGGGGAGCTATTTATACTTCTTGAGAATTAATCGCCAATCTTCTTCCCTCAACTCTCTGACCAACTCCGCGCAAGGCCACATCTTCCCTTCTATTCCGGAACTAACTCAGTGTTCCTCTATCTCATCAAACCTTTCTCTTGGATCAAGACCCTAAGTTGTTGATCTCTTCATCCAACAGCTATGCCCCTGAAAGATCTCAACCGTCTCCCTTTATCTGATATCCATAATCCATCTCATTACCTCTGTCTCCCTTAGCCCACGCTCCTCGGAACTACTCCATGGGTCATTTTCTCAACTAACTTTTCAATCCATTCAAGCCAATCTACTGAGCACGTTTCTAGGCCCAACATCCAAGCCCCCATACCTTGCCCCCGGTATCTCAACCCATTTGTTCTCAAATCTCAATGATCCAAACCCATTTGACCGGCCCTTCTTATTATTTAAAAATCCAAATTCGTTTCACGTGTCACCACTCTATTGGACGATATAAATATTCCACATATAAATATATTGGTAAACATGTTTTAGTATATATATATATTTTTTAAAATTGCGCCAAAAAAAAATTATGGTTTTTTCTAAAAATAAGGTAAAGTCCAATTCAACCAAATTATTTCACCTGTCATTTGAAAAATCGTATACTCTCACTCTCAAAAAAAGTTATTTAAATTAATTTTTTAATCCATCTATCTAATTAAAGTAAATACTTTTATTTTTATCACATTTAAATCCCGCAAAATTTGCGGGTTACGTGCTAATATATATATATATGGTAAATTGCGCTCAAAAAAAATCTATGGTAAATTACTTGGTTCTTAAAAATAAGGTAAATTACCATTACTACGCCAGATTTGTTTAGATTATTGAATGAACCTGTCATTTGAATAAATAATATATAGCATCACTCTCAAGATTCGTTTAATTACAAGACACACAAAAGTACACGATGATGTGCTAATTATTGATTGACATACATGCCATGCCATGCCACCCCTTTTATTCTTCTCCATCAATTAATGTTGCATGCAATATTCACATGAAGCTGCAAGAGGCGGACCGAGTATGGTGACATGGGTACAACCGTACCCCGAATTTCAAATTAATTTTTTTAAAGTATATATTTCATATATGGTTTGTGTTTCATGGATTAGATCTTTGATGGATTCATGGAGATAAACCTCAGTTGTCTTGCTTTGGATTCCACTCAACAGTTTTGAATAGATATTCATGGGTTTTCTTACCACTTTTATCATCAAATTTATTTTAAATTTTTAAAAACTCTATACAATATCATGTATTTGCATATTAATTTGATTGTATGCATTTAGATATAAAAGAATGTTTATGTACAATATTTTTAAAAGAGGCACACTTGCATGACACTATCTCATGGTGAGACGGGGCATAAGTTGGACATTGGCGCTTTAACACTTTGGGAGGGTGTGATTTGTGTTAAGTTGTACCCCGTCTCATAATCCTGGGTCTGCTACTGCCTGCAACCCATGGGAAACTCCATACCACACTTGTTAAACATCATCCGCATCTTCCCCATCATCATCATCTTCTTCATCATTTTGCAATGGCAGTCGGGCCTCACTTTCCTCATCTCACTTCAACACTCCTGCTGGTGCTCTTCCTTAGCCACATTTGCATCCTTTGCACCTCCATCTGGCACGACTGCTGGGGGTTCTCGTCGTCGTTGGTCACGGTGGTCACCACCGTCATGTAGGCGGAGGCCACCGCGATGAGGGCGGTGAAGACGGCGGCGAAGGCTGTGAGTTTTGCCATGTTTGTTTGTTAATGTATTGAGGAATATGTTATTGGTTTAGGGTTTAGGGTATTTATAGGTGGGGATAGGGTTTGCATGGCGAGAACGTGGCTGTTGTTAAGCTTACACGTATCTAATTAAAAGACTGAAACCATGCATGCATATGATGCCACTGTTGTTTTAATTAATTTGCAGTAGCTATTCGAAAGGTACGACAACAAAAAATGAATCCATTAAATTGTTTTTGTTTGATACCTGATACACGAGAAAAATGTTTATTTAGGCCGTAATTTAGGGGTTGTGTTTTTAGGATAATAATTTTACAGCCTTGAAAATGTAGGGAAAATTTATTATAAAATCTATGAATATATATGACAATGTGTCTTATAAAAATTTGTAAATGTAGGACAATCAAGACAGAATAAGTTCAAATTGAGCTGAAATGTCACGTGATCAGTTGTTTAAGTATTGTCTACATTTATATATATATTTACGGACTTGTGAAATTTATGACATATGTTTTCAAAATCAGTAAATTTATGATGTTAATCTTGCAATTCAAGTGACATTTCCGCTCAATTTGAATTATCTGAGATCGATTGTCCTACATTTACAAATTTTATAGCATATTGTCTTACATTCACAAGCTCGTAAATTTGTTGTCCTTTAAACACAGCCTCCTAAATTATTGGCCTTAAAATAATATTATTCCTCCCTGATAATTGTTATAAATGTTATTAATATAAATTAATTAATTACACCCCCTACAAGTTGAATTTTTTAGATGAGATAAAAAAAAATTACAATATCAAAACCTTTGATTCACCGCTTTCTGGATTTTAAATCCCGCAAAAAAGAGATGGAGTTCTGTCAATAAATCTATGCTCTGGCCTCAGGGCGATCCAAGTTTCAATATAGTGAATTAGAAATATTAAAAATTAGAGGTATACTTGCGTGAGACGGAACATAATTTGGCATATTGCGTTTTAATAAGGATGGGTATTAATTTGCATTTCATCTCATGATTTATAAGACGGTCTCATGACAATATTTTTATATATTATTACTTTCTTTCGGGAGATGCGAAATATTCTGAAGATACATACATGAGAAACTTGTGTAAAGATATTATATTCGGGTTGAAAGGAAAGGAGGGCCCAATACCAGAAGGCAAAGTGCTAGGTCCACTTTATTATTGCAAGCGGGACATATTAGTTGAGGCCCAAATGTTGGGCCCATTACTTAACATCCTTTTTTATTAATTTATTGATGGGTCCGGTTATTAACACCCCCGTTATTAGGAGATACACCCCCTCCATAATTTCGAAATATAGGTGTTGAAATTGTATCTTAATTTCGAAAGTGATTTTTCGAAATCACTAACATATTTCGAAAAGAAGATGCCGAATTTCTGAATTTTTGCAAAGTAAAATTCTGCTCGAAAACTTTCAAAACAAGTGTTCCGAAATTAAGATACAATTTCAACACCAATATTTTGAAATTATGTATTAAATTCAAATTAAATTTTTCGGAAATATTTTATGGGGGGTGTATCTCTTAATAATGGGGTGCTAATAACCGGGCCCTTTATTGATTCACCACTTCGAGTGGATTTGAACCTACAGTTTTAACTTTAAAAAAATATCATCTCATCTAAAAAAATTAAACTTATAAAAAAATGTGAAATTAATTCATATATATAATTAAGTCCCCAATAATACCCCATGAAATAAAAAAAAAAAATTATTATATAATAAACGTCTTATAATTTATAAAAATCCGCTCCTTGATTTGTAAAGAGTTTTTTGCACTTTTGGTTCCACAGGACACGCCTCATCACGCTTTTGATCCCAAAGCTTATACTTTTGATTCCAAAGCCGAAAATTTTGACACTTTTGATCCCAAAGCTAAATTTTTTGTCACTTTTGGTCCCAAATCGAGCTTCCTGTTAGACCAAAAGTGTAAGTTTTTGGGACCAAAAGTGTCAAAAATTTTAGTTTTGGGATCAAAAGTGTCAAAAATTTTAACTTTGAGGACTAAAATTTTTTTTGATGGATGTCTATGTCAAATTGTCATTTCAAAAAAAAAAATAAATTCACTTATAAACTTACCAATCTATAAATATATAAAAACACGAGTATTTGGCAAACGTGGAAGGAATTTTTTGGGCGAGTGTAGGTCTACTTGCAATATGGTGAAACCGTGCCAATCACGCGCGAATATTTGAGTGAATAATGGTCAATTATTGTCATATACTATTATTTTTTATTGTTTAATAAGAAAGGTGTCAAATTGTCATTTCAGTGGCAGACAAAAGTACATTGAACATATAAAAGGGAAATTTTTTATTGCTGCACATAACCAATTCACATAATTTTTTAAAATTTAAATTTAAACTACAGTCAAACATCTTCGTTAGCTTTTTTAGGAAGCCACAACCCTTCACCTCCTCTAAGTCCTCTTTTTAATGGTATAAAGTCCCATAACCCATTCTCAAAACTCACCATTGTTTTGCAGGTAAGTTACTGTTTAGGATAAAATTTAGGGTTTAGATTCCATTTGTAATCCTTCTACATACATTCCAAATTAATCACTTAATTTTCTTTCATATTTGCAGATATTAGAATCGATCCTCTGATTTGTGAATCTAAAAGTTTGCCTGCATATGAAAACAAAGCATTGCTTAGAACGCGCAGGCGGCGCAGTGTGTTCTCAAAATTTGGAGGTGTAGTATCTAACTAGATAACGTAACGGTTATTTTTATATTAACAGATGGAAATGAATTAACAACAAAACTTTCTGTTTATCCTTTTCACACTCTTGTGTTTTACAGCTCTGTAAATATAATGAAATACTTTGTGGTCTTTGGTCCTTCTCTTGTCAAAGAAAATAAGAGCTCAATATTACATTTTCTATAATTTCTTTATTGAGAAATGTCTAGATAATTTTGAAGTTAATAGTAAATTTTTCTGCAACGGTGAACTTACCATTGAGTATCTAAATTTGCAAATCTTATCTCACTTCATGAGCACATCTTCATTCCTGTACTGCAAATCTAATCTCATTGCACGAGCTCATCTTCATTCCTGTACACAGTACGGCAAGAATAGTTAAAAAAAATCATTTAATTTGTTCTGATAAACATATAAAGGGTTAATTGCACTTTTAGCCCCATGTGAATTGACCGAATTCAATATGGTCATTTTTTCGACAAATTTGGTCCAATAAGATTTTTCCGTTCATTTCCAACGGAAGTGGTACACACACGCGCCGTTAGTTGCATTTTTTCTACTGTGCAATTAGTTCAAGGTTCAATTAATTTAACTAAATCAAGAGCTCAATTTGCACCTAGGGCAATAAATCAAACTTACACATGAATGCAATTAGCTTTCTTTATGCATCAAAACAAATGTATACAACAAAATAGATGAAGTCAATTCTCTTTAACGGCGAGAGAGTAGGATAGAAATTGAAGTGTGCTGGTGTGTTGGCCATTTGACAGCTAGCCTTATTACTAATTGCGTTTCAGAGCAGTTAAAAAAAAAAAAAAAAAAAAGGGCTTCTATTATTCAGTTTTTACTAGGCTTTTTGACCAATAAAATTGTGTTTGGGCTTATTTAATTTAATAGGGTATATAAAAGGGTTTTTGCCAAATGAAATGGATAAACTTTTTATTAACTTATTTGGGGCATTAAGTTATGTAGTTAGTTTTGTTTTTTTTAAGCCACTGATATAACAAATTATATTCTTCTTTGTTTGAGATTAAACTATATAATTAATGGTCCTTAAAAAAATTGTATAATTCATGGTCTTTAACATTAAGTATAACTGTTCTTGTCAAAAAAAAAAAAATTAAGTATAACTGTACCTATAAAATATTACCTGTGAGATTTTCATCATACACACACATTTACATGCATATATGATTATATATGAATTCTTATTGTAAATATATAATAATTTTATTATAAATTCATTTTGACCCTTAATATGTCAAATTTTGAAAAAAAAAAAGTAACTACGATCTTTTTTTAACATTCGTATTGCATATTTCTATATATATATCGCTAACTAATACATAATTATTTTTATAATGTCAATTTTTTTTTATTAAATATGATGTAGTATTATTTAATCTGTTTAACTGCATCTCATACTGCAAAATTTATTTAAAAAAAAAAAATATTAAAATATTGATCGTGCATCGCACGGGAGAATTACTACTATATTATAATATGAAAATCCCTGCCTCCCTTGAAGCAAAACTCCAAATTAATCTATTATCTATCTCTGAACTATTAATCACACTTGTTCCTATATTCATGCACATTTCTACTATATATATAATTTCATTTTATATATCTTATGATCAAGTTTTCTCTAGAGGCAGCTGTGGGGCTCGACTGTGCCAAATGCCGTTCCTCTGGCGTTGGCACACGACGCCATAGCTGATTTATTTCTGTAGGTGAGATTAACTCCGTTAAGTGTAATGCCACTGCATGGATTTGTTTTGCTGCAATCAAATTTCACTGCAACTTGTGTTGCAGATGTTCCATGTACGTCTTCGTACTTTATGTTGCTAATTTTCACGCCCGACCCCTGAAAATGGAAGAATTCAAGATTGTTAATCCCTCAGAATCAATATGAGGTTTTTTTTTTAAAATTTATTATTCAAGAAGATTTTGTATGTTAACATCAAACATAAAGTCATTACATAGTTTATTAATTTTAATTAGTTTTGTATGTCTAAAAAAATCAACCAGCAGGCATTAAATATTTTTCTAATACTCATAAAGCTCAATCCTTTAGTATTAGAACTCGTTTTCTGATACCATTCCTTTAGAATCGGGGGTATAGGTATCGAATGTGTGTCGGAAATAAATTTGATACCAAAACTATTTGGTATCAGATATATCTTCTTTTATATAAAAAAAAATTCTGATACTAAAACTAAACCTTTTTTCTAGTAGTGAGGTGGTCAATAAAATGTGTTACATTAGCATCTTACAAGACACAAGCATAATATTTTAGGACTGTATCTGTAGCAATTGTAGAACAATATATTTATGGGCTGACAAATTTCGATTAATAAATTTTATAATTTGACACTTAATTTTCACACATATAGGCCAAATTAACCCCAAACACGTGACATATTAGATTGAATTGACCTAAACGTAAAGCTAAGTAACGTGTTATAAATTAACATATAATAGCTTAAATTTGACATCCAACAAACATAATCTCAATACAAAACTTAGCAGAAGGATAGGTCCAAGCGTTGAAACCAAGCAAAGGAGCGATTCAAGTCCGGGGCCTTTTTAAGGCGACAAACATGATTCGAACCCGAGCATCCACAAAGCCGGGGGTTGTGACATGAAAACCGTTTGTCAAGATTGCCATTGAGAAATGCGTTTTTGACATCAATTGATGAAGATGCCATTGATCTTTGGACCGAAAAAGCCAATCGACACGAACAAAGGGCGACCTTCTACAACCGGATTTGAAAGTATGATGAAAATCAATGCCGGTATCACGGGTGAAACCTCGAAAGCAACTAACCGAGCCTTATGACGTTCAACGGAGCCATCCGCATGAAACTTCGCTCAAAACACCCATTTGGAACCAACAATGTTCGTGGTCCGGAGGCCGAGGAACTAGCTCCCAAGTTCGATTGGATCGTGAGGGCGTCAATTTCTCTTGCATGGCAGCTAACCACCCTCGGGGATTTAGCGGCGCTTTTGAAGCCACGAGGCTCGATGCAAAGAACGAAAGCGCCGGAAAAGGTTAAATAACGGAAGGAAGCAAGGCCGACAGGATAACGGGGTTTTTGATCCTTTGGCCCGCGGTGGTCATTGACGATGGTTTTTTTCCGGGCGGGCGGCGGTGGTGGATGGGCATGCGGAAGCGGGATGTGCTGGGGCCGGTCGAGGGACCAAGGGAAGCGATTATCTCAAGGTCCATGAAAAAAAAGATCGGGCCCGGTGATCACTCCTTTGAAGCGAGGGCGGGTGTAAGCGGTCGATTATCTCGCTCATTCAAAACCGATTTGAAGATCCAAGATCCTCAAAAAAAAGCCGCTATGTCTGGAGATCACTCGATCAAATCCAGCCTCAGAAAACTAGTGAGGATCTCGTGAAAAGAAATAAGAGCTCAAAATTGAGCATGGCGAGTAACAAAGATCCGTGAACTGTCCCGGATCAAAGCAACGAAATCCGCCCTTGACCAAGGCACTATCCCGAGAAAAATGCATGGACGGCTGGAATGCCAATTTATTTTCTATAATCTCTTAAGAAAGGAAATACCCGCAACCGAAAGGTTTGAAATTCCCATAATTTGGAGTCAACCATAGAGTAGCTCAAAAGGGCGATATGCGAGATAAGGCGGAAGATGGTAGCCGATTAATAATATACCCGGCCGTGGCAAAGGCATCGAACGGAGGGATCTTTGGTGCATGTGCATGAAAAAAGCATGAGAGGCCTGTCTCGAGAAATATGCCGATGTTTTTCGTTCACCCCGAAGATTTTGGTTGTGGAGTATAAGGACATGACCGACGATGATGAATGCCATGGAGTGCATAAAGTCACGTGCTCTAAAGTTGACAAATTCAATTACCACCATCACTCCGAAAGACTTTGATAGTCTTAGAGAATTGATTGCGACAAACTTTTGGAAACGGACTAGCGTATCATAAAAATTCGGACTTTGCCGTAGCGGAAAAATCCAAGAAAAACGCGAATAATCATCAACAAAGGCAAAGTAATGTTGAAAACCATCATTAGTAGCAATAGGTCTTTGGACCCCACAAATCACGGTTGAATTAACTCGCACGGATGTATACGTTTATCATTTAACCGAAAAAGATAATCTCTTACTTTTTTGCGGTAACGGGATTCACAAACCGCGAGGATTTGGTAAAAAGTATGCCGGATAAATGCCCTAATTTATTTAACTCGAAATAATGGAAAATGGGACATGCCCGTACGTAAGTGCCATAAATCATAACTTCGCCTTCAACACTTTTGACTTGATCGCGCCACCAAAGCCGAACACCTCGATCAATTTGGTATAGACCCGATCACATCTTGTCTTTAGTATTTTTCTTTGTCACCCGATTACGGATTGCAAAAAAATTTATCGAGAAAAATAGCGTCCTTTGGAAAATCGATGTCGGTTCTTGATAGATAATAAGTTTTTGGTTATGTGAGGCACAACTAAAACGTCGGCGGTTTAATATCATCGAAAATGTTACTAGTGCCAACATGCGAAAATATGTAAAAATTTCCATTACCAACAATTCTTGAACCGTTACGAATATGGCTATGCCATAGGAGCTCAAGGCGTCGGGATTAGTCATATGGCGGTAGCACCGAATCGAGATACGCGTCGGTGTAGAGTCCGAAACATTGCCGGCGGAGAATGCCGAGCGAGTTTGCGGGCGTAGTTGCTTTCTGCAAGCGAGAGAAATTGAGGACATTTATCTGCGTATAATGTTCTCCACGGCCAGATGCAGCACGAGGAATCTGGCGCCCCCAACAATCGGCCACCACAGGAATGAGCAGCGGCGGGTGAGTCCCATGACTAGACCACGACCCACGAGTGTAGAGTTGACCATGGGAAGAGTTGCGGCCGGATTTGTGTGAACCACGACCATGATAGGCGTCGCGATTCGAGTTAGTGCGATCGGCGATGAACGCCATTGGGCGGCGATCCCTCATCGATCGAACCATGAGGTCATCTTGCTTTTGCTTGATGAAATAGATCTAAACCGCGGAATTTGAGGGAAAGCCATCCGTATATCCGCAAAGTTAGCAAACGCCGCGCCCAAACCCCTCAAGAACCATTGACTTTTATCGGTTTCATTCACGGGACATTGAATAGCGGATAATTTATCGCATAAGATTTAAATAAAACACCATAGTCATCGACCGATGACTCACCACGGCAAAGCGAGAGCGATTCCTCCGAAAGCGATGTTGTCGAGATCTTAGGCATACACGGTTTCAAGGGTAACCCGGGCATCACGAGAAGTTGTTGAATCAATAACTTCGAGGCGGCATCCTCCGTCGGTATCGAAAAATTTGGCCGATACCATGTGAGAGTAATTAGAAGATCACCCTTAATTGGTGATTAGGAAAACCGAATTATATACAATATGTACAATAAAGTTTCCGTGATTAGGGGAAACAAAATCAAAGAAAAGTAAATCTTGAAGATACAAATAATAAATACAAAAAGAATATACAAAAGAATATTCTATGAACTAAAGAATATTCTATGAACTAGTCAACGTTTCCCTTAATAGTATGTCTAAAAAAATCAACCAGCAGGCATTAAATATTTTTCTGATACTCATAAGCTCAATCCTTTAGTATTAGAACTCGTTTTCTGATACCATTCCTTTAGAATCGGGGGTATAGGTATCGAATGTGTGTCGGAAATAAATTTGATACCAAAACTATTTGGTATCAGATATATCTTCTTTTATATAAAAAAATTCTGATACTAAAACTAAACCTTTTTTCTAGTAGTGAGGTGGTCAATAAAATGTGTTACGTTAGCATCTTACAAGACACAAGCATAATATTTTAGGACTGTATCTGTAGCAATTGTAGAGCAATATACTTATGGGCTGACAAATTTCGATTAATAAATTTTATAATTTGACACTTAATTTTCACACATATAGGCCAAATTAACCCCAAACACGTGACATATTAGATTGAATTGACCTAAACATAAAGCTAAGTAACGTGTTATAAATTAACCCAAATTGTGTGTTTCGAATCAATTTGGCCTAAATGTGCAATAATTAACATATAATAGCTTAAATTTGACATCCAGCAAACATAATCTCAATACAATTGTTAACCCCTAATTTAGTTGCTAATTTTTTTTATTCCCTACACAGTGGCGGAGCCAAAAATTCGAGTCGGGGAAACCCAACTTAATAGATAAAATATTTTTTAAATATATTTAAAAAGTATATTATATGGAGTTAAAAACTATTTGTAGTATATTAGAATTTCTCAATATACTTACATAATAATATTCAATGTGTGCATAAAATTGATCTCACTATCTAGAAAACTCCATATATAAGAATTGAATCATCAAATAAAAGTATGCAAATTTAGTACATATTAATAAAAGTATTCAAACAAATTTCCTATATATGCCTATGTCTTAATTACCTGGGTAGGGCAGTTATTGTGGTCGGGACAGTAGTTTTGATCAATAATAACAGGATTCTGAGCATTAACAATGACGATATGTTGGAAAAAAACATCTCTAACAAATCCATTACTTGGCCTTGCCCATGTCTTTACCCTTAGGCCATTCTGAGTTCCGGTAAATGTCGCCGTCTTAACTGTCACATTTTGCACTCCCGCCTCTTGCAAACTCCAACCAAGACTCCCTATACTGCCAAATTTCAGATAATATATCAAATTTCAATAAGTAGGAACCATTATCTAAAGTCCAACGTGTAACATTATTTTGGGTTCATATTTGTACCTTTTTAAAGACAATATATGCGACGTAAGAGAAAATTAGGTAAGTTTAATGGCAAAAACATATGCACACCTACTGAAGATAGGTCGCCAAACTACTACTCATTCGTATCCTTTTGAAGGGCCTGTCGCATAGGGCGACCGGCCCACGTCGAGTCAGAAAGGCTTTGATGACTCAAGGTCCAATTGCACCACTAATAGGTGCAATTTTGACCCAATTTTGACTCATTCAATGTTTTATAGGAACAAAAAGAAAATGAAATGTAGAGTATTAGTTCTTATAAATAAAAGTATTAGTTTGTAAGCTTAACCATTTTAGTACTTTTAGTACAAAAATTTGTTTGCGTGAAAAATGGAAAAAAAAAATACTTAGTTGAAAATCAATGGGTCAAAATTGCACTCTATTTGCACTGTGTCCGACGTGTTACTTTATATTAATAGTTAAATCAAACATAATAAATTTATACCTTATTCCGTGTCCAGGGCCACAAAAGAGTCCCTCGACCCACAAGTTGGAGGTTCCGGGGCCTATGGAGACGCAATCGTCGCCTGTGCCAATGCGAGAGTTCAAAATAGTTACTCCGGAAGACTGTTCCACGTGAATTCCGTCGGTGTTAGGGCTATTTTCGAGGGCGGAAATCTTCGTGTTAATGAATTTAGCATTGTGGCATCCATAGATTAGAATGTGAAACATTTGGCTATTTACGGAGGACAATGCATAGATTGTTATGTTGTTTGAGTTGTAGAATGCAAGTGTCTACACACATAAAAAATAAAGCGTTGTTAAAGAGATGAAGTGGTGATCGAAAATAGACAGGCACTGAGTTGCAATTACAAAGGTGCAAATTAGAGTAAAATTCATTTTTGGTCCCCACAGGAAGGGACATCGCGATTAATTTTGGTCTCAATACTCACCATTTTGTTCTCTTAATAATTTTTCATGTAGTTTTGGTCATTCCGTTACGGAATCCGTTAAATTCAACTGCACTTTTGGTTCAAACCTTGTCCTGTGGGACAAAAACTGCAGCTAACTTTAACGAAAAATGTAACGGTGGGACCAAAACTGCTTTAAAAATGGTTTTGAAACCAAAATGGTGGGTGTTAAGACCAAAATCACGAGATACTGTGTCCTATGGGATCAAAAATGAATTTTCCTCCTACAAATTAATTCAATTTTAATTATATTGTGAAGTATTAAAAATATCATGCTTATATCATTAGTTAATAGTACAAGTCATGTGATAATGTGACAACGTGACATGAGTTGGTGCATGCATGTATGTTGCACGATTAATGTGCACGTTTGAAATAACATATATATATATATATATATACATGAAAAAATATCATTTAATTACAATGGAGTCAACTAATTACCGTGGCACCTGTTGGACAACTCTTGCCGGAGTTTTTGCAAGCCCACAATGCCGCTCCTTGGCCGTCTAGGGTTCCGCCGCGTATGGAAACTCCGTTGACCCTATAGAACTTCAACCAATTACCAGAAATCCCAATGATATTGTAATCACTAGGAGCTACAAGTGTGCCATCAATCTGAATAGTAGTCGCCATATTCTTGCACAAATTCCCTGTGAAAAGAACGCCTCGGACCAAATATCGACCCTGTGGCACATAAATTGTGGCCGATTTTGTGGAGGCACAGGCGGCGGCCCATGCACTGAGAAAAGCCTTTGTGCAATCGGACTTTCCGTCGGATTTTGCTCCGAAATTTTGCACATTGTAATAATTTTTGGCTGCAAATGAGGAGTAGAAGAATGTGACAACTAAAAGTATTGTAATTTTGTTGCTTGTCATTTTCAGTTAGTTTGTGTTTTTTAGGGTGCTTAATTGTGTCTATTTATATAGGCCTTAATATTGTGTGGGCAAATTAATGAGAAGAAACAGTTGATCTGGGCTGGTTAACATGGAATAATTAAACCATGTCAATTATTGGATTTTAATTATATACATTTTTTTTTAAAATTTTGGTCAATTATTTGTTAATCATGTATGCTGCAACTAATTGAAAATGTTTTATCAGCCATATGACGAATGATTACGTTAGTGAGCGATTCCATTAATCTTTAGCTTTCTTTTAAATATCTTAATGTTGAAATTTTTTAATTCCTATGGGCCTCAATCAAGTCTATCATTTGTGATTTATAGTAGTTAAAGGTTCACTTGTGAAGGAAAAAGATCGAGACATTGATTTACCATTAAATACGGTGTAAACTATGATTGTCATGTTCTTTGTCAACCCTTTCATTCCCTGAAATTCAATTATTACGTGTTTTATTTTTCTTTTCGAGAAGCAAGAAAAAAAATTATTTACGTATTACCAATTACTCTATACCCATTTTATTTTTCTTTTTGACTATTCAATATGATATGAACTCATAATAGAATGTCTTAATTATATATCGATGTTGTATTTTGCAATTGGTTGACCGTAAAATAAACTTTGTACTATGAAAAAACATCAGCAAAATATTATGTGAGACGAACCCCCTATAACATATTATATGACTCGTAGAATATTTTAAAGAAAATCATGATTCAAATAGAAAATGAAATTCTATCTTATGCACGTAAGAAACTTTTCCCCACACGAAACTCCCGTCACATTTTTATGTTACGGGGTGAGTAGTTTAGATAGCATATATACGTGTTTAAATCATTAATGATTCTATAACTTTAACTGTAAATAAATTTAGTCCCGTAATTTCTTTTATCGTCAATTTAGTCTTAATAATTTTGACAATATCCTACGTTTCAAGTCCACTGGAAAATTCAAAATTACGTTGTTTCATCGATTGAATTTGGGGCTTTTCGGCCATGGGATTACCTCGTGTAATTTTTATTTTTTACAGATCGGGAATTCAGTTTTGAATTTTAATTGTTTATTTATTTTATTTTTATTTAAATTCTATGACTTATAATTCTAGGTGTAAAAAAATAAATAAGAATTACACGTAGCAGTCTAGTCACATTCACGTCCAGAAAAACCCAAATTTGATCAACGAGACGACATAGTTTTGAATTTTTTGACGGACTTGGGATATAAATTGGACATTGTCAAAGTTATTAAGACTAAACTAACGACAAAAAAGTTATGAGACTGAATCTATTTGAGGTCAAAGTTACGAGATCCATTGTGATTTAAACTCATATATATACTTATGCTGGATATCTTGTGAGCTAGAGTAATTTGAATTTTTCTATATAATTTATTTAATAATCGAAAAGTTTGAGTAGAACTTTAAATCAATTTTAAGTTAAGAATAAAGAATACAAAGGTTACAATTTGGTGAACGAAACGTTGAAAGAAAGTCATCAAAATATATCCAAAGCAATTTCCGACATTACATGAGCACTATCTCTCATTTAGGACTCAAAACACTAAATCAACCACAAATACTATACATTCCTCCTAACTTTCTTTGACCAAAATCTCACATTCAATGCTAATTTTTCAGTTCATTAATACGTCATTGGGAGATTGATATAAAGTTATGTTTTATCATTAATTTTTATTTTCACCCAGGGATAGATTAATTTAGGGGAGGGTGGTTGGCTCTATTGGGAATTTAAATATATATTATACAATATATGTAGAAATATTTTTATATAGACCTTCATTTTGTAAGAGTCCGCCTTTGGATAGAAAAATATATGATATTATAATACGAAAAATTTCACCCCGACTCCTAGATGTAAAATTCTAAATCCGTCTTTGTTTTTACCACTAAATTTTGAGTGAGTCTCACGTGCACCCGGGTGCACCGTGCACTCATAGTGCATTTTAGAAGCGGCACATAACAAAACAGAAACGTGCAACTATTCTAAACAGAAGCATGCAACTATGTTCTCATATTAACAATTGCACTTTTCTGTGTAAATAAGTCATACTTTTCAACATAACAAGTTGCACGCTTATAAAATGCATTATGAGTGCACGGTGCACCCGGGTGCATACGAGACCTAGCCCTAAATTTTACATTAATTTCCAGAGTAAGACTCCTATGAACCTGTCTTAACGTGAACTCTCATAAGAGAAATATCAGTACTGTTGAGGGAAATTAAATAAACGACTTAATTCTGCACCTCTCTACAAGTTCGAACTTTTAGATGAGACATAATTCTTTCATGGTATCAGAGCTTAGGCTCGCCCAGATTCTAGATTCAATTCCCGTGAAAAGCACTCCACCCATTTAAAATTGTCCACTCGTTGTGCCTCCTCCCCAGAGGGCAGAGGCAATGATTCGGCCCCATGAGTGAGGGGGAGTGTTGAGGAAAATTAAATAAACAAATTAATTTCATATCTCTCTACAAGTTCGGACTTTTAGATGAGACGAAATTCTTTCAAGTACTATTTAGTGTACCCTTCTCAAAAAAAAGAAGTATTATTTATTGTGCAAAATGTCATTATTTAATATACAAATTATCATTGTTTAAAAATGTTTCACTTCTTGTGTTGTTCTAATTAAATAGTGATACCATGAAAAAGAAAGATCACAACTTGAGTTCATAGAAATTTTTGCGTAATTTTCATTTTCGTCACTTAATTTACATTTCTTTTTTGGGCCGTTTGCTTAAACTTATTTTAAATATCTTATAAGCTCTAACATCTTATAAGTTGTTTTAAGAACTTATAAGGTGTAATTTTTAAGTAGCTTATAAGTTGTTAAAGTGTTTGGCAAATACAACTTATAATTCTTTAATATAATTTATTTTTTCATATAAATGTTTTTGAAATTTTTTTTTGAAATTTTTTTTCTGATTTTTTTTAAAATAATTTTTTTCAAAAATAAATATTTTTTCTGAAAATAATTTTTTCGGAAAATATATATATATTTTTTTTAAATATAACTTTTTTTCGAAAATATTTTTTTTTAAATTTTTTTTCGAAAATACTTTTTTTCCACTAATTTGTTTAAAAATCATTTTTTTCGAAATAAATATTTTTTCTGAAAACAATTTTTTTTTCAAAAATATTTAAAAAAAAAAAAAAAAATTCGAAATATTTTTTTATGAACATAATTTTTTATTTCGAAAATATTTTTATTTTCTAATTTTTTTTGCAGAAAACATGATGAGTTTTTTTGAATTTTTTTTCGGTAAATATTTTTTCTGAAAATTTTTTTCGGAAAAATATATATATGTGTTGAGATTGGGTAGAGATTATATAATTTTTGTAAAATAAGTTGGGATTTCCCAACTTATTTTTTTGAAAAACTTTGTTTTTTAGATCATATAAAATGTTAAACATCTTATTTTGCCAAATAAAATGAAGGAACTTATAAGCTCTTAAACAACTTATAAGTTATTTTAAAGAGCTTATAAGCTCTTAAACAACTTATAAATTATTTTAAAGAGCTTATAAGTTGTGCCAAACGGGCCCTTATTATAGTACATGAAATTATAGATCCGTTAGTGATCGAAATTGAAAAAAAAAATGTACCAAAATGAAAATTTAAATTAGGCGCGACATTGTAAAAGTTGAATTATATTTAAGACTACGTTCAATGTCAAAGTTCATATACTTAATTACATAAATTATATTAAAAAATGGAACTAGATTCTAGTGTAATAAAACGTGTATACATTCATGCATTCACATCCGCGAACATCAATTCTTTTTCTTTAAACAAGAAAATTACTCAATTTGTTTCGTGGTTAAAATTACCTTTCCCTTTTCTAATTCTCAAGTCTAATCCCTAACCCCCTCACCCATCCTTAAATAGAAGTTTCTCGTGTTATAAGATTAGGTTCATGCATCCACATCTTTCCGAGAATTACAACAAATCTTTTACTTTGACTATAAGCTATTTGTAATCGTAAAAAAATGTCCATTTTAAATTAGTGGTTAAAATTGTTTCCCTTCTTCCATTTCTTACTTCAAATTTCGAATTCTAATCCCTCCACTCACCCCACTTTTTGTTTTCAAAATTCAACTATAAATTCCCTCTTTTTAACTTCCACAACATATATCCCACTACACCCAACTCTTCCATTCTTCTTAACATTTCACACGCACACACAAAATCATCAAGAATCATTACAAGTCATATATATGGCAAACCCTACAACCATTCTTTTTCCAACACTTGTCCTCTCATTTCTCTACCAATCATTTGCAATTCCCACCACGTACAACATTTTGGACTTTGGTGCAAACCCTAATGGCAAAATTGACTCCACTAATTCTTTATCAAAAGCATGGTCCTCAGCTTGTACTTCAACAAAACCCTCCACAATCTACATACCACAAGGACAATTCTTACTCAAAAGCCAGCACTTTAAGGGCCCATGCAAAAACAAAGCCATAACTTTCATCATCGGCGGAACCCTAATCGCCCCCTCCGACTACAACGCCGCCGGAAACGCCGCCAATTGGCTCCTTTTCGAAAGGGTCGACGGCGTTTCAATACGTGGCGGCATTCTCGATGGCCGTGGCGCCGCCTTGTGGACTTGCAAGAAATCCGGCGGCAATTGTCCTAGTGGTGTCACGGTATCGAACGTTAATTAGGATTTTGTCATAAATAATATTTTTTTTAAAATTAAATCTTGGGGAGTAATTCATATATATTGCTTTGAATAATTAAATTGAACTGTTTAGTCGTGTGCCATGTCTCATATTTGTTGGAGTTAGTGAGGGAGTGGATCAGTGTGACGGTTTTTTAATTTTTAAATATTAATGTATATTAATTAATTGAAAATAAATTAATTTGAATTATCGAATTAATTAATAACTTATTATTTATTCATTTTTATTTTTATGTAGACATTGGGGATTTCCAATTCGAGAAATGTAGAGATCACTGGATTGACATCACTAAATAGCCAAATGTTCCATATTGTGATCAATGGTTGCGAAAATGTCATGTTGCAAGGAGTCACTGTTTTGGCCGCCGGAAATAGCCCAAACACCGACGGAATCCACGTTCAATTGTCTAAAAGTATCACTATTTTGAACTCCAAAATCGGCACGGGAGACGACTGCGTCTCGATTGGGCCGGGCGCCGCCAATTTATTGATCGAAAACGTCCGTTGCGGCCCCGGTCATGGAATTAGGTATTTATATTTAATTATATTTTGATGAAATTGGTATGTGTTTAATTTATTATGTCTTGGTTAATTTTTTTTTGAATTAATTGCAGTATTGGAAGTCTAGGAAAAGATTTTGAAGAGGCTGGTGTACAAAATGTGACAGTGAGAAGTGTGACATTCAAGAATACACAAAATGGGCTAAGGATAAAAACATGGGGGAGACCAAGCAAAGGGTTTGTAAAGCATGTTCTTTTCCAACATGCCATCATGTCCAATGTTCAAAATCCAATTGTAATTGACCAAAATTATTGTCCCAATAACAAAAATTGTCCTCGCCAGGTTATCTCTCCCTCTCTCCCTCCATACACAAAATTGCCAATGATCTTCATATAAATTAATTAATATAAAAAAATTAAAATTCAATTTTATTTGATATTTTTCATATGTAGGTATCTGGAGTGAAAATCAATGACGTTACTTATCAAGACATTCGAGGCACATCGGCTACAGAAGTTGCCGTGAAATTTGATTGCAGCAAAACGAGTCCGTGTGGTGGGATAAAATTGGTAAATGTTAACCTAAGTTATAAGAATAAATCGGCTCGAGCAAGGTGCTCGAATGCAGCCGGAACCACGGCTGGCCTTGTTGAACCCTCGTGCAAGTTGCTTGTATTGAAGAATGAAGATGAAAAAAGAGAGAGATAGAAAATATTACTATGGATTAGGTTTAGATTGAGCTTGCACATAGTACTAATTAATTATATGACTTGAGGCCATGCATATTTTGTTTGATGATTTTTGTGGCACTTTACTTTGTTTGAAGTATCACAAAAATATTGTAAAAGTATTAATTAATTTCATTAAGTTTTTTTATTTTATTGTTATATTCTAGTTTGAGGGATTGTATTTTTTTTTTTAGAAAATCGGTTGTACTTGTGCATGTACGTTGTTACATGTTCTAATGATTATTAACCATTGTTGGGTTATGGAGCCTGAGTGAAACGGGATGCAGGGCGCAGGAGGCGCTCGACCAGCTCTCGAGGTTGAGCAGGTGTGCTCGGTCGAGCGCCCCCCTATCCAGCGCCATGAGGGCGCTCGAGCAATGTATGTGATCGAGCAGAACCGCTCGACCAAGGGCTGAGGTCGAGCGGTTCCGGAGGCCTGGACGCGGAAATAGGGTTTCGGCCAGGATGGGCCAAATCTAGGGTTTTGGCCCAGTTCCCCAGTTCGGGTTTTTTGTATAAATAACCCCCTGACTCCCCCATTGTATCTTGCACTACTTGCACTATCTTATACGATATAGTAGATCTCTCCTAGCTTGGTAGTGCCCCCTTAGACGTAGTCATTCCTGACGAACTGGGTAACCAAATTGTTGTTCCTTAATTCCGTAGTTCCATTATTTTCTCCTATAATTGCTTAAATTCCTAACAACTGGTATCAGAGCATCAGGCTCAAGGGATCTGTGGAGAGCAATTATGATCGCTGAAGGGAAATCGCCTGTTGAGAAGCTTGATGGAATGGATTTCGGATTTATCGTTCGGTATGTGGCCGGGCACAACCACTGAACGTTCGAGAACGCACAAGGCGCTTCGAAACAAGCCGGTTGGTCGAAAGAAACCGCTCAACCAAAGCCCCAGTCGAAAGGGGTTCCGTGAGGCGGTCGCGGAGTATGGGGCGTTGCTTGGAGTAGGTGGTTGGATGCAAGATCAAGATGGGCGTTGACACGTGGCTGAGATCGTTGTATCAGGTTAGATGCAAGATCAAGATGGGCGTTAGACACGTGCCTGAGATCGTTGTATCAGGTTCATGCAAGATCAAGATGGGCTTTGACACGTGGCTGAGATCGTTGTATCAGGTTGGATGCAAGATCAAGATGGGCGTTAGACACGTGCCTGAGATCGTGCGGGAATCGGTGGCCGAATGATTCAAGGGATGTTGTGGGACGTTGCTTGGATCAAGTGTGGATCGAAGCCGAACGTTGAGGAACATTGCTCGGATCGAGAGTTACTGCCAATGAGAGATGGGGAAGACGAGTTACGTCTTGGAGTCAGTCTCCAGGTGGGAGATTGTTGGGATTGTTGGAGTCTGAGTTGCGGAATGAGTCCAGGGAGGACAAGACGTTCGGAATGAGTCCAGGGAGGACAAGACGTTCGGAATGAGTCCAGGTAGGACAAGACGTTCGACCTAGTTGAGGTTGTGCACTTCGCCCGATCTCGAGTTCGGGTCGGGTGAGAGATTATTGGGTTATGGAGCCCGAGTGAAAAGAGATGCAGGCGCAGGAGGCGCCGACCCGGCCTTCGAGGTCGGCGGTGTGTGCTCGGTCGAAGCCCCTATCCAAATACCGCCATGAGGGCGCTCGAGCAATGTATGTGATCGAGCAGAACCGCTCGATCAAGGGCTGAGGTCGAGCGGTTCTGGAGGCCTGGACGCGGAAATAGGGTTTCGGCCAGGATGGGCCAAATCTAGGGTTTTGGCCCAGTTTCCCTGTTCGGGTTTTTTGTATAAATAACCCCCTGACTGCCCCATTGTATCTTGCACTACTTGCACTATCTTATACAATAGAGTGGATCTCTCCTGACTTGGTAGTGCCCCCAGATGTAGTCATTCCTGACGAACTGAATAACCAAATTGTTTGTTCCTTAATTCCGTAGTTCCATTATTTTCTCCATAATTGCTTGCTTAAATTCCTAACAACCATTAATTTTGTTGACTAAGAGTTTGTATTAATCAATGACCAAATAGGCATGGGTGACCTTACCACGTGAATTGATTTCACATTGGCGGTTCAAATTAAAAGCTGATCCGAGAAAACTTAATTAATTTTTGACAGGCAAAACTAAAATTATTAGTATGATAAACTATTAATAAATAGAAAATATTACTCCCATCTAATTAATTAAGATAAATGATGTTTTAGGATAGTATCTTGTTTCAAATTACTTGAAGTTTTAGAAAACTTTAAATATTTTTTCTCTTAAATTATAAATCGTCCCATAACTTTGACCCTGAATAAATGAGAAAGGGTATATGAAAGAGATTATGAATGAATTAAAGTCATTCCTCACAAAAAATGAGGTATGAGAATTCCTTAATAATAAACACTAATACAGATTTGGGCTTGGAGAGCTGTTAAAAATGACCTTGGAGAGCGGTTATAACAGCTCTCCAAGTAACAGCTGTCCAAACAAAAGTGGAGCTTAGACCGTTGTTCAATATATATGCTTAGACAATGATTTATGAACCATTGTCAAAGATATTCACTTGGAGGTCCCGCTTCCAAGATGCAATATAAGCGGTTAAAAAAATCAAAATTAATAATTAGACAACAATTTTTAACCCCACCAAGGTTCACAATTAATTGAGGCAATTACTCATTCCCATTGGGGACCGAACACGGGACCTTGGGCGCCTAAGCGGGGATCAATTCCGCTCGGACACTTGCTTTCTTGTGTTTACTTAATGAAATTAATTCTATATGTTCTAAAAATCATTTTTTCTTACAATTTTTTTTAAAATTCTTTATTTCAATTATCTTATTTATTAATTCAATCACATTTTTATATAATAATTTTTTTTATATAAATTTAAATTTAAATTAAATTAAAATTATATTTTTTACTTGTACTTTTTTTTAACTACCTTTCTTTTAAACTTGTAATACTTTTCCTTCTAAACAATTAATAATTTTCTTTAAACAAGTAATACTTTTTCATCTAAACAAAGTAATACTTTTCTTTAAACAAGTTATACCTTTCTATCTAAACAAGTAATGCTTTTCTATTTAAACAAGTAATACTTTTCTATCTAAACAAGTAATAATTTTCTTTAAACAAGTAATACTTTTTCATCTAAACAAGTAATACTTTTCTTTAAACAAGTTATATATACCTTTCTATCTAAACAAGTAATATTTTTCTATTTAAACAAGTAATACTTTTCTATTTAAACAAGTAATAGTACTTTTCTATCTAAATAAGTAATACTTAGACAAAATCGAATTAATTTATAAGAATATTAAATATTATAGGTATTAGTTTATAAAAATTAATAGTGATACAAGTTCATAATTGTAATAATATGAATTTAATATTATGAACAAGTTTTACATAAGAGTTTGTGTTAATCTCATTATATAAGACGAATATTAAAAAGAAATAACACGAGAATTTAAAGAATAAAATATTTGAACTGTACCTAAAAAGAATTTACAAAAACAAAAAAATAAAACAAAAAATACAAGCTTTACAAAAAAAAAAAAAAAATTAATTCATAACCGCTCTCCAAGCTTTACCTTGGACAGCGGTTCAAAACCGCTCTCCAATTACCCGTGCACAGCGGCTATGAACTGCTGTCTAAGCTTTGATCTTGGACAGCGGTTTTTACCGCTGTCTTTTTTTTTTAAATAGAACCGCTCTCCAAAGGACCACTTGGAGAGCTATTCGAAAAAATGACTGTCCAAGTGGAGCTCTCCAAGCTCAAATGTGTAGTAATGAAGGAATCAAATTACTATTCATGGAATGAAAGTTGTGTACCAAACATGTAGTATTCAATTTTCATTCACATTCCTTCATCTCCAATCCCTCCAACCAAGCACCCTCTAAGTCTCAAACTTTATTTTGTGGTCGATTTAATTATTCTTAATTTCTCTGACAGTGTACAATTTACGTACCAATTTTGTTGAAAAATGCAAAACAACACCATTCCGAGTCACGTGAATCGCGTGTGCCGGATAAAATTGGGATTTTCCGACCTGGGTGCTGATTGGGCTACCATGTGTGCTTTAATTCAAATTTTGTGTTCTAACTTTTATGCATGTTATTTGGTCAAAAAAAACTTCTATGCATGTTATTAATTATACAAAAAAAAAAAAAAAGAACATATATGTGTATGTTCCACTTGATATATATATATTCTGATTGACACAAATAAGTTATTTTACTTAAGTTATAACCATTGTTGCTCTTATCTCTGTGATTTTTCTATACATGAAAACTGACAATTAATGATTAGAGCAGACATTAATCTAATTCGGCTATCATTCCGCCTAATAATCCTGCGGGATAACTCCACGTTTCACATGGCCTTACTAATCCAAATCCCCTATTATTGCCGTACTTATCTACGTATTGCATTGCCATTCATGTACTTGCCCAATTATTATACCATAAAATTCGTTGACTTAACTACTCAATCATGTACAAATTCTTCGTCAACTATAAATAATTCTATGTGTATTTAATAACAATAATAATAAACTACCTATGCAATAAAAAGTAAACGTTTATTTATATATGGTGTTAGGAAAAAAAATAATTCTACACGTCTCTATAAGTTCGGACTTTTAGATGAGACAGAATTCTTTCATGGTATCACAGCCTCTGGCTCCGCCTAGATCCCGGGTTCGATTCCTGGTGAAAGCAACTCCATCCATATCAAATTGTTCACTCGATGGGTCTCCTCCCAATGATGGAGTAGGAGAATTCAGCCCACGAGTAAGATCGAACTTTTAGATGAGACATAAATATTCTTTTATATGGTTTTTTTTTCTGACCGGGTAATTGCGACGATGGAATATTAGGGGTCCTAAACCCTGTCGAGAGACTTACTGATAGGTACATTTCAAAAGTACAACTTACTGATAGATATTAAATGATTGCATATGCACTTTCATGTGCAACTTTGACTATATATACAAATTTGTTGCATCAAAAAGTTGTAACTATTAGTGATTTTCCCAGCCCTATCTATATGTCGAATTAAAGAGATGGTTATTGTCGCAAAGTGTGATATTTAAGGTACCTAAAAGTGTGATATTTAAAAAAAAAAAAAAATTCGTGATATGTAATAATTTTTTTTTTTTAATGTGTTGTTTTTTACCTAAAAATTGTAACAATCACGTACAGTGAGATAGTAGCGCAAAGAAATATTTTTGCCTTAAATATCACATTTTAACTTTTTTTTTTTTTTTCGAAACATCACATTTTAACTTCTTCATTATCCTTTAGAAACTCAAACTTGTACGATGAATGCATATTGATCGATGAACCTAATTAACCAGTCAATAAAGCTCCATGTGCAAGCTTCAACAAGTTGACACTCTTTAATTAATTTATTTATTCTATCAACTTATAATACATATTTTTATAATTAATTATATTGTACCCTCACATTATCATTAAGCAAAAATTCTTCCCCAATAGCTTATCACATGACGCCGTCGTACATATCATTAGTGATGTTCTGTACGGATTTTCGATTATAACGGAATCGGATCGGATCGGACCAAAGAAATGGTTTTTTTTAACCTTTTTCTCCTTTTTTTTTTCTATCACCCCTCATTTTTCTTTTTAATCACAATTTTTTTAAGAATATTGGTGCAATCTACACAAAATGCACATGAATTCAATACATCTTCAACCATATTCATGCATCTACCCATCAGACTCAAACATATTACATGATAGGATAATAGTTAATTAAAAATAATAAAATAACCCAAGACATCATCAGTGGTGTATTTAAAACATGGCTAATAAAATACACATTTAAAAATATATTGTGAATTTTAGTCGGTTCAAATTGACGAGAGGTATAGACTACAGGGCGATGAGTTGGTGTGAGAGAGTAAGCATGCGTAATTGCAAATTGAGAATTTTATAGGATTCTCGAAAATTATAAATCACAAATAAGGAAATAAATAGTCTAATATATCGCCAAAATATTCATATGACATACTCAATATTAAATTACATGGATATCAATAATCTATAATACAATTTAATGAATACAAAATAAATTAATAATTAAATTTATTAAGTATTTAAATCCGTTATTCGGTTCAGTTCGATCCGGTAAGGTTTGGTGCGGTTTCATTCTATTTTTCGGTACGGTTAATTCAGTAATATCCATGTTCATATCCAAAAAAGAAACGGTTCGATTCGGTTCGGAAAAAGTAAAAAAATCAACGGTTATTTTCGGTTCGGTTCGAATTTCGGTTCGGGTTCGGTAATATCCAAACTCCGTGAACAACCCTAATCATAACGTGATGTTGAAGTAGGCCATGACGTTGACAAAAATTAATTAATTTGATTAAAAATTACAACCAAATTCTTTAACCCAAATCCTCATATAAATGCAGTAACCTAACTGCCACTATTTCCATATCATATCTTAACTACTTTTCCATCTAGTTAAGTTTCTCAAATATTATACTTAGCCAAAATTAACAAACATGATTTCCCTAATCTCTATCATCATTTTCCTCTTTATTTTCATATCATCATTATTTGGCAATGCACAAGGTGCAATCACATTCAACGTGCTTAAATTTGGTGCAAAACCCGATGGAAAAAGTGATGCAACTCAGCCCTTCCTTAGGGCTTACGTCCCAAAAGGACGTTACCTAATAAGGTCTGCGGAGTTCAGAGGTCCTTGCAAAAGTTCGATTAAGGTCCAAATAGACGGAACCCTAATAGCTCCGATGGATTATCGTGTTATAGGAAATCCCGATTATTGGATTTTGTTCATTCAGGTTAATCGATTATCGGTCATCGGAGGAAATCTCGATGCTAATGGTGCTGGATTATGGCAATGCAAGGGTAATTAAGTAACTGAATTTATTAATTAAGATAAAAATGTGCATCTTGGATTAAAGAAATCAATAATTTGATAACATGTTGACCTAACCTAAATCCAATCATTTGTGCAACGTTTACATTTGAGTACATTACTGCCTGGAATAAATTAAATAATGAAAAGTACTATATATTCTAATAGTTAGCGCTATATATAGATAAAATTCATCAATCCCTAATTCTTAAAAGTACAAGTAGTAATTAATTTAAATTATAAATACTCCTTGTTATAATTATATTTAAACTTGTATTTTAAAATATACTCCCTCCTTTTATTTTTATTTGATGTTTTGTGTATCATTGTATACCCTTGTTTAAAATTAATATTTGATGTTTTAGGATATATACTTTTCATCTATTTCCCAATTATACTCCATCATTAATCCCACAAAATCCCCACAATTAGGTTATTAGTTTTTCTTATAATATATACATAATCCCCACAACTAGGTTCGTTATTAATTATGGGAAAAATGTCAATTCAGGGCCTGAAAGATGATAAAATTATCAATTTAAGGCCTTAAAGATTTTTCATATCGATTCAAGGCCTGAAAGATAGAAAACTATTGATTCAGGGCCTGAAAGATAAAAATTATCAATTTGAGGCTCACACATTTTAAGGCCATGTTTGACACTTATATTTCATATCCTTATTTCATGTTCTTTTTTTTTTTTTTTTTTTAATTTTTAGGGTTTATGGTTCAAGATTTACGGTTCAAGGGGTTTAGGGTTCATGGTTTAAGGTTTAGGGTTCATCGTTTAGGGTTTAGGGTTTAGTGTTCAGGGTTTAGGGTTTTAGTGTCAAACATGACCTTAAAATTTATAAGCCTCGAATTGATAGTTTCTATCTTTCAGCCCTGGATTGATAGTTTTCTATCTTTCAGGCCTTGAATCGATAGGAAAAATCTTTCAGGCCTTAAATTGATAGTTTTACTATCTTTCAGGATAAAACTCCTTAATTATGTTAAATATTTGCATGTTTCATACTTCTTGATTAAATCTTAATTACGTCTCACATATTGCAGTCAATCACATTTAATTGGGTTAATGATGCTGAAATTAGCGGCTTAACCTCGATTGATAGCCAGCTAATGCACGTTGTGATCAATAGCTGCAAGAATGTGAAGGTGACTAATGTGAGGATTATAGCGCCAGACCTAAGCCCTAATACTGATGGAATTCATGTCCAATCCTCCACCGGAGTGACTATCAGGAACAGTATCATTGGAACCGGGGATGATTGTATATCCATCGGGCCCGGGACAAGAAATTTGTGGATCGAGAAAATTCAATGTGGCCCGGGACATGGCGTTAGGTAATTGATCATAAGTAACTCGATATATGTTTATCAATCGGCAACTTGTACTATATATGAACCTTTTATAATTTACAACAATAAGTTGCAATCAGATGAAAAATTGTACATGTTGCAAATTGCTAAAAAAATAATAGTAATGTCTCAAATATTTGCTAAAAATAGAAAGGGGGGTGTGGAGAAAAGCTCATTAACCTTAAGTGGAAAGTATTTGCTAAAAATCAAACTTGATTGAAAATATGATTTAAGTTGGTTTATATGAAAAAAAAATTATAAAGTTTGGTTGAATACTAGATATTGTAATTTCTATATTATTATGCGTATAAAATTAAATTAATTCTCAAATTTTCATTTTTATCTTGTGACTGCAGCATCGGGAGTTTGGGCCGTGATTTTAATGAAGATGGTGTGGAGAATGTTACATTGATCAATTCAGTTTTTAGTGGGTCGGATAATGGGCTTCGTATAAAAACATGGGCCAGGCCCGGTAAAGGATTTGTGAGAAATATCAATTATCGAAACATCGTTATGAACAACGTCGAAAATCCAATCATTATAGACCAAAATTACTGCCCCAATAATCAAGGTTGTCCACGCCAGGTAAATATCGCAAACCTGTTTTTTTTTTCTTTTTGCCAATTTTCATATATCATTTAAGAATTTAAATCACAAATTGTCTCAAATCGATTTAGTCTCATAATTTTTTTTATCTTCAATTTAATCACAATAACTTTGATAATGTCCAATTTTAATCTCAAATCGGTCGGAACAACGTTATTTTGTCGCTTTAATTTAGGATTTTTCGGCGGATGCTGTGACTGGACTGTCACGTATAATTTATTTTTTTAACAGCTGAAATTTCAGGCATATAATTAAAATTTTAAATGTATTTTTCTTCATTGTTTTTTAGCTGTGAATTGGGTTTTTTTTTTTAGATGAGAAGAAAAAGTCGTACATTGGGTTTTTTTTTTCTTTTTCTTTTTTGAGTGTTTATAGCTGTGAATTTCTCCAAGTGAAGATCGACTCCTATTGAATGTAACATATGTTTTTTAGTTACATTCAAAGAAGGAGTTAGTATTTTTGTCACTAGGTTCAATCTATGAAATGTATACTATTTTGCCACAAAATAATTTTTAAAGTGCCTTTATTTATAAATTAAAATATGCTATATAAGTTATTAAAAAGAATTCCATAAAACGAACGCCAAGCGGGCCATAGTGTACTTTGTAATGCTCCAAACGAGACAATACACGTTATTGATATGAGATTTAATTGCATCAAATATATGGTGAATTTTTATTGATTTTTTTTTTCAAAAGTAAATAAAGTTCCTATTTAATTATGTAGTCTTTTTTGTATAATTCGGTATTCGGTTCAAGGAACGACTAATCCGGAGGACCAGAACCCACCGTCTTAATTTTGTAGTCTCATCATTTTACTTTCAGTCAAACAACATTAATATTAACAATAAGCCCAAACCCATTTTCCATTATCCTATGATCTGTTGGCAAACAAAATTTCCTGTCATGAATTCTATTACTTAAACTAAGAAATGTAGAAGAATACGAATCAGGCCAAAACAAAGAAGAAAATGATTTCATAACACACTGATCAAAGAAGATTTGACATAACAATATTTTCTTTTTAAAAAAAAATTATTTTACAAAACAAATATATTGATTTACTTGGTAAAATATTATTTTGACATAAATATATTATTTTTAAAAATATTGAAAATAATGCGATCTACTTGGTAAAATATAATAAGAAGGCAACTCTTGTATTGATTTTCGTAAATTCATTTGCAATCCACTATCAATAATAATTATTAATTAATTCTTTTTTCACATGAATCGTCTCAAATCCCCAATCATTGGATCACACACACCTGACACACCCGCACGCAAGGACGGATCCAGGATTTCGTCTCAAGGGGGGCGAAATTTTCCATTGGGTAAGGGCGGCGAAATTTTGGAATCCCAACGAGGACAAAATGACAAAATTTAACAGTTTTAAGGCATAAATTTAAATTTTCGACATATATACCACAAAATTTTTCAATCCCAAGGGAGCGATTGCCCCCCGGCGCCCCCCTTAGATCCATCCCTGCCCGCACGGGTGTGTGTGTGCAGGTGTGTGTGTGCGCGCGTGTGTGATCCAATGATATGTGTGTGATCCAATGACATGTGTGTAAGATTTGCGATGATGAATTAATCACAAATTTCCGATCAACCCCTGTTTTTTCGCCTTCTTCGACGGCTACTGTTCCCATTTGTTCAAATCACTTGTATTGGGCTCGGTATATTTATTAATTTGCCGGCCCAGGCCCAACCTCTAGTTTGAAGGCCCACGCAATTAAAGCCTAATCTCTATTTCCCCCCTCAGGAACCAACCTTCTACTATCCACCAGGCCACACCACATGACTCCAAATTGAATGATGGATAGTAGGAGTGATTTCCAATCAATTCTGCCGTTTTTGCCGCTAATCCAGCGATCTTCCGCTGTATTCTGGCCGCCGACGGTTGTGGAAGTCCTCAAATGTCTTTCCAAGGGACCGACCCATAGCAATGTTAACTCCGGTCAACGTTTGGCCCTCGCCATTGCCGACCTACGCAATTCTCTTGCCTTTTCTTCACTCCATCCTTCTGCCTCTCTCGGTTTCTCCGTCTTCTTCGACGATGTAAGTTGAGCACTTCTCTTTTCCAATTTTTTTTCTTCTTCTTCAGATGAACGAACTCCAGTGAGTTTGGAGTGATGATACATTTTAAGTTTCTGCAAGTTAGTACAGAATTTGATACATTTTCTGGATATGGAAATCGTGCCTAATTGGTAATGGCTGTTCAATGAAGCTTATATGTCTTTGCTGTTACAATCATTTGATATCTTGATTGCTAGTGCATAAAACAGGTCGACCATAGAAATCTGTTCGTGTTCATAACTGCATTCACATCTTGAATTGCTTTTTAACTAAATGTATTCTTTGCTTGTATGGGATACCCCGTGGCGATTTTGTGGAGTTACTGGAGTATCTACTTTAGAAACTGGAACTTGATTTTTTATTATATTCACCAAACCTCCCTTTCTATTCATTACATTTAGACCCTATGCCTTATTTCTTGTGGATATGTAAAGGTGTTTTGTAGATGACTGGAGAGTCCGTATTGATGTTGTTTGAAATTTTTTAGGATTTAGGAATGTTGGGGAATGGCCCAACTTTCAGAACTTTGCACAATAAGTAACAGCTTCTCTTAGATACACTTATTTCTCGTATGAAGTAGTTTTCTGGTTCATCTATCATAAATTCTTGATAAATATTCTGCAAGAGTCATGTTGCAAATAAAACTGAGATCCTTATGTGGAGTCTATTACTTGTTAGAGTGGGTGTTTGACAGTGTCAATAGAGCTGTGATCACAAAAGACCTTTTCATTTCTGTTTATGATGAAATATTCTTCCCCTAACTATGTGATACGACGCTCAGGGATGGGGGTTAGAACTTTTTAATATTTCACCTGACTGAGGAAAAAGGATGAGTGAATCATCTTAAATTTGTATCTCTAGATTCTGATTTTAACTAATGAGGAAGGTATAGGAAATTACAAAAATATAACATGATATATTACATACATTGACTGTTCTTTCTCATGTTAACTTATCTTCTTAGATACTTGATGAGAATCCAAATTAACAATGAGTTTATAAACCTTTTGAATTGTGAGTTCTTGTTTGGTTCTAGTTGTTAGTTGTTTGAATCTGTTATCTGTTGCAATTTTTCAGGTATACTTTTATCACAGTTTCTGGAAATTTGGGTCATTTGAACTTAAAAGTTATGCTGTTTATAATAGTTTGAAGTAGATAATTGTAATCTTACTATAGTGATATAGTGATGTAAAAGAAGTTGGTGAACACATATTTTCCATATATTTATTACTCCTAATATTTACTGTCTGAGACAAAGTGGAAACTTGTTGCTATCATGTAACATGGATTGTTGATAATTTTGTTTGTTTATTCTTTAGTTGATGAGTAAAAATGAGGCTGACAAGTGGTTTGAGGAAGTGGTTCCACGACTTGTTGATTTGCTATTGAGGTTGCCAGCATTGTTAGAGACACACTATCTGAATGGAGATGCCTTCAACGGAATGGAAACTGGTCTTAGAGTACTGGAATCACAGCAGCCAGGCGTTGTATTTCTTAGTCAGGTGAGTCTTTTGTGCTTTTGTTATAAGAATGATCATTAATATTTTATTTTGGGTTATACATTATGATTGCACTTCATTTTCGGTGTCAATTCCTCTGACTATTTTAGCATTTCCTGTGTACCTTAAATAATTCCTGCTAATTTGAACTTGAATTATTCATATTCTGAAATCTGGCACTAGGTCTGTGAGTCTGCACCTGGGTGGATAATTTTTACTATCCATATTACCATATTGGATGCACCTAGGGAAAGAGTTGCTAGGAATAGAGAAACTAGAAAGTTATCATGTTTAAGTAAGCAATGATGTGGCCGGATAAGATGCAGATAATAGATAGCTATATGATATGTTCTGAAATAAAATTGTAGTGTCAGTTTATCCCACCCCCTTAGCTGAAGATGGCCAATCGAAAATATTATCAAATAGTCGGTTGCAAAACTGTTGTGCAAGATAAACAAGAAATGCGAAGGAAGGAGTGATATTGCAACTATTATACTTTGTACATAACCATGTTTTCTTTCACCCATTAATAAACTCCTTCTTAAACTCTGGAATGGGGTCAATTTCTTTTATATTCAGTATGGTTGCATTAATCCACTAAAACAATCTCTAAGTTTATGCTTACTTTCAGGAATTGATTGCTGCTCTTCTGGTTTGTGCTCTTTTTTGCTTGTTTCCGACCAGTAATAGAGGCGCCAAACATCTCCCAAATATCAACTTTGATAATTTATTTCTGTATGTTTTCGCCTATTGTCTGTTTCTCATGTCTTTTTTTTCTTTTCTTAATGGCGGTAGCATTTTCATTTACTCCTTATTGATGCTTTCTTAAATTTCCCTAACGTGTTTATATGTGATTATTCTGCTTCATTCTCCCTCCTCCCCTGTTTGTAGGTGTCTATATGAGTGCTATGGCGTGAATCAGGAACATAAAATAAAGTGCCTGGTTCACTATTTTGAGAAGGTATGCTTGGATATGCCTATGGGGAAGGTTTCCTTTGAGCGAAAAGTTCTCCCTTTGAAGAACAGCCAATCTTTCCTGGTTTACCCAGAGCCTGATTTTTGGAGCAAGTCTACCGTTTCTCTCTGCCCACTAGAGGTAGTAATAAGCAAACAACCTGGTACAAAATCTAAGTTAAAATATAAATTCTACTCGTTCTTGATCATCTTTTTGATCTTATCAAGCATGCTTGCTTCCTTCATCCTTATTATATGTAGGTATCTGATTTCATAAATAAGTTTTGTTGGTCCACACATCTGGGATGCTGTTGACTTTGTTCATCTGTTATAGGTTCGTACTTCTGGTATGATAGAAGATCAGTCAGCTGAAGCTCTTGAAGTAGATTTTGCAAATAAATATATCGGGGGTGGTGCTCTCAGCCGGGGCTGTGTACAAGAAGAAATCCGTTTCATGATCAATCCGGAATTGATCATCAGCATGCTTTTCTTGTCTTCAATGGCAGATAATGAGGCTATTGAGATAGTTGGTGCAGAAAGATTCTCAAATTACACTGGCTATTCAAAATCATTTCGATTTTCTGGAGACCATGTGGACCAAAAGAGTGTCGACACAATGGGTAGGCGTAAGACAAGGATCGTTGCAATCGATGCTCTCTATGACCCTGGAAAAAGACAATACAGACCTGGATGTCTTCTTCGTGAAACTAATAAGGCATTTTGTGGCTTTCTCGATTATCAGAATCACCAAAAATATGAAATGCTATTTTTGGAAAATGGAACAGAAAATAGTATGAAAATTGAAGGTGAGATTGGGGTGGCAACGGGAAATTGGGGTTGTGGTGCGTTTGGAGGAGATCCGGAAGTTAAAGCCGTAATTCAGTGGGTTGCAGCTTCTCAAGCGCTGAAACCGTTTATTTTATACTACACTTTTAATTTAGAGGCATTGCAGAAGCTGGAAACAGTGGTGAAATGGATCTTATCTCAAGGATGGAGTGTTGGTGAAGTTTGGAATATTTTGGTGGAGTATTCGACTCTGAGGCTGAATGGAGAAACGAGAGTTGGCTTCTTCAGTTGGTTTCTTCCTCCTTACAAGACGCATTTATCCAATGGATTTGGATGTGCCACATGTCACGTGACTCTAGTTAAATGGCTTTGATAAAAGCTCGTTAAATGGAGATTTAGATAGGTAAGAAATCATATATATTCGGACTCTCTGTAATTTCAAAATCTCTGAATTAGGTTTACGTACTTTGATTCGTAGTTTGTATATGTAACCTTTGATGAGGATTTTGAAATTTGAAGTACGGACTTTGCAGCAGTTTGATTTGGCTGTTATCAAATTTTCTTTGTATATAAAATGCTACTCTCGCCATTCCGAATTTAATGTCACATTTACTGTTTGCGCAGAGTTTAATGAGAGAGATGTTTATTACTTTTTGTAGAGGGTGTGAATGGTAAAGTAATGACATTGATGTAAATAAAAGGGAATAAACTTGACTTTAGTATGAGAAAAAAAATGACATTGTGTGTAATTTTTTAGATGTTTTGAAATAAAATTTAAAGTAATTTAGTTTTATTTCTTTTTTAGGAAATGTGATAACGAATTCGGGATAGATTTTTTTTACAAATATGACATTAAAATCTCCTGTATGAATCAATTACATTTGAATTACTTTTTACAATGTTTACTAAGTTTGTGATTATGATTATCAGAATCAGGAAATGCATTGTAATAATTGTTTCTCATTGTTTTTATTTACAGGCTTCTCATTGTTTTTAATATACAGTGAAACCTGATTATAGTGTACTGATGGCTGTTGCAATACTGCTCAATCTTTGATATATAGCCTCATCATTTTCGTTGACACTTTGTACTTATTTATTTTCTATGGGAAAATATTCCTTAATAATCTTCATACTTGAACAGTTGAACTGTTGATTAATTTAAAAAATTGAAGAAAAGAGACCTCCCTTTTGACTATGAGCTGTATATATTCTTCCTCTTTGAAATTCTAATGAAGCTAAGAACAAACAACCAGTAAAGGAGTGTATAAAGGAGTGCAGAAACGAAGTTTCCCGATCAATTCAACCGTCTTCTGGCCGCCGGTGGTTGCGGAAGCACTTAAATCGATTTCCGATGGATCCAATGTCAACTCCGGCCAACAATTTGCCCTCGCCATTGCCGATCTCCGCAATGTCAACTCCGGCCAACAATTGGCCATTGCATCAACTAGATGTAAAAAATGTCTTTCTTCATGGTGTTCTCGACAAACCAGTTCTTATGGCGCAACCTCCGGGGTTCATCGATCCGCGTTTTCCGAACCACGTCTGCAAGCTCAAAAAAGCTCTCTATGGCCTTCGTCAAGCTCCCCGTGCCTGGTTTGATCGTTTCAGCACTTTTCTTACTAGTTTAGGCTTTTTTTTTTTTTTTTTTTGTAGGGCGACACACTTCCTTATTTTTCTTGCATACTTCTGAGTACACTATTTTTCTGTTATTATATGTTGATGATATCATTGTTACGGGAAATAATACATCTGTTTTGTAGGATTTTATTGCTCGTGTAAACAAAGAATTTGTTGTCAAAGATCTCAGCTCTCTGAGTTACTTTCTCGGTCTCGAAATATCACACACTGATCATGGTTTATTCTTGGGTCAGGCAAAATATGCCCATGACATACTCACTCGAGCCTCATTATTGGACTCGAAGCCGGTTTCCACACCTTTGGCACCAGGGGAATCTCTTGTTCGTAATGGCGAACCTTTCAAAGATCCAACTTTATATCGCTCTCTCGTAGGTGCTCTTCAGTACCTCACGATCACAAGACCGGATCTTTCATATTCTGTGAATCATGTCAGTCAATTCCTGCAGTCCCCAACTGACGATCATTTTTTGGCTGTTAAGCGCATACTGCGCTATGTTAAGGGTACCATTCATTTTGGCCTCACCTTATCTCATTCAACGGATTACTCTATTCTTGGATATTCTGATGCAGATTGGGCCAGTTGTGTGGACACACGCGGATCCACTTATGGCTACTTGATGAACCCTCTATACCGAGGATACCTAGATACTCGAATGATTGCATGAATACGCTAGGCAAATCAGCAATTCGCTGTGGAAAAAATCAATATCAAAATTCAATGTGTCCAATCTGCAAGTAAACCTTACGCTAAATAGTTCGGCGCAAACAAAAGGCCCATGGGCTGCGCATAAAAGAAACCAAAATTGAACGAAAACTAACTAAGGCAAGAACTAAAAATTAAAGGGCAAGAATAAAAATAAATAAATTAATCTGCCGCCAACTTCTTTCTTCTTCTCTCATAAGTTTGACCAAAGAGGTCCACCGAAGGCGCGACCGTGGTCCCATCGTCATCCAAGTGGAACCTTGTCCTAAAGGTTCAGGTTCGGAAAACGGCTACGCAGCTCCGGAACAGCTTCCCAAGTGGCATCGTCAAGCTCCATGCCTTTCCACCGAACCAAGGCCTCACGCACTCGTCCACGACCGCAACTCTTCCAACGATACTCCAGAACATCAGCAGGTTCAAACACTGGCAGCCTGTCACCAGAATAAGGCGGTAAGGTCGACTGAGCCACCGTAGCGTCGCCAATTCGACGTCTCAATAATGAAACATGGAACACGGGATGAATTCGCGAATCCGGGGGTAACTCCAAGCGATATGCGACCTGTCCAATTCTTTCCAGAACCCGAAAAGGACCGTAAAACTTGGCGGCCAACTTCTGATTGATACGTTTGATAGACTGTTGCCGGTATGGTTGTAATTTAAGGTAGACCCAATCATCCACAAGGAACTCCTCCGATCGACGTTTGACATCGGCATACTGCTTCATCCGATTTTGAGCCCCCTCAAGCGTAAAACGGAGCTCTTTGAGTAATGCATCACGATCCCGAAGTTGCATGTCCACCTCATGCACAACTGTCGAACCCGCCTCATGAAACGGAATTGGAACCGCGGGTCGCCCATAAACGGCCTCAAAAGGAGTCATGGCGATACTCCGATGGTAAGATGTATTATACCAATATTCGGCCCAAGCCAAGTAGCGTTCCCATTCCTTCGGTTTGCCATGGGTGAAACACCGAAGATACTGCTCAAGACACCGATTTACCACTTCCGTCTGACCATCAGTTTGAGGATGGTAGGCGGAACTCATTTAGTTTCGTCCCTTGCAGCTTGAAGAACTCGCGCCAAAACGCACTAATGAACACTCGATCGCGATCTGAGACCATGGAATGTAGAATCCCATGAAGACAAACAATATGGCGTATGAACAACTGGGCGACATCCTCAGCTGTGTACGGATGACTCATGGCAATAAAGTGGGCGTATTTGCTAAGCCCATCAATTACAGTGAGAATCATATAGTCATTAGGCTCGCAGATTTTCAAGAGCAAAAGCTTATTGAACAATTTCTCAGCTTCAGCAACCTTATTATCTAAAAAGTGACCTTTTAGAAGAGTGGTGAATGTGATGACATCAGGTTCATAACCGCTCTTGAATATAATACCTAACACAGAGAGGCCAAAGTGTAGCCGATTGTAGCAATTGATTGCAATAGTGAAGGTGTACTCATTTACAGGGGCACCCATTCGACGCATTTCGTGGATCGCAGAAAGCGGCTGCTGCCTTTTGGCTCATCATCATATTCGAATCGGGAAATCAAGTTCCAAATCGAAAATGAAATCTTGTTTTCTGCACCTTTGCTTTGGAAATTGAACACTAGGAAGGAAGATTAAGATTTGCGATGATGAATTAATCACAAATTTCCGATGGATCCGGTCCACCCCTGTTTTTTCGCCTTCTTCGACGGCTACTGTTCTGCACTTTGTACCTGGTTGTAATGTTTTGGGTGACTTTATAGTGGAATGTTCTTCTCCCATTTTTCCAATCATCTCACTTCGGCGATGGCCGAAAGGATGAAGAAAATCATGGATGAGAAGATATATGGGTGGATATGGTTTGAATCTGGATGCATTCTTCAAATTCTAATTAACCAGACAAATCCATATACCATAATCTGTGTTTGTAACAATGGAAATTAATCAGTGTTGTTTAATGTCCAGGCTTGGTTAAGTTTGTCATTTACACACGTGAGTTGTTTCGTTTGGCAATAAAAAAGTACCACCTTCTGTGGTATTTATATGCTTCGATTAAAATGTTTCTCTATAAAATTATCGCAAAACAATACTGCTTTTCAATATTAATTATACTAACAAATATATAAGCCTAGCCCTATTTCATTTGGTTAATTAATTTACAAGATTCTACAATGTAAAAGGTAGTATATTTTATCCTGACTGAACGCATAACTAATTAAGTAAATTTATAAGTTACATTTTATCCTATCATGTGATTTACTTTATTTAAGTAGAAAATACATTAAATGTAAGAGATGGTTTTAATTAGTCAGGTTCTATGTGTTGGATTTGTTTATGTTTTTATACCCTGTAAAATATTTACAAAAGCCGCATCAACTTAGAGTTTGTTTTTGCGCTATCACTATTTTATAATGCAATCATATTTCCAGAAAAAAACGAGCTCAATTGACATGATTTAATATCATCGAACATAAAGATATTTTCCTATTGCTGACCTGCCAAGACTTGCCTATCATCACTATGCGCACTCTGGTTACAAAACTTTACGATAACAAAACGGAACACATCATACGCATTTAGGCGAGGAGTATACACATTGTGTCGCCAGAAGTCTAAAGTTAAATTTCATCTAGTATTTAGGGTGAAGAACCTAGCTATCTAAGCCATCTCAGAAAGATTTGTGGTTTGAAGCAGCTTCTGTTCTTCGGGCATGGATTTTTTGCTCTAAACGAAGCGAGTTCCCCGAGAAGCAATGTCGAATGTTTACTCTATGTGTTTTGTGCTCAGTGGAACAAATTCCTCTTACAATCACCAACAAGATTACTTGCTTGTCGTTAGTGTCTTCCGACCACCAGCTTTGTGGGACCCCCTCGACCAAATCCTCCAACTTGTGCATCTCTTCGTGATGGATCGATACATCTACTACATGATCCGGTCTGATCATTCCAGCTGCTGGTGTGACCTGTTTCACCACTCGGAAATTTACAAGATCTTGAAAGTTGGGTAAATTGAAAAAACGTCTTTTACATTTGCACTAGTAAACATATCCAGTAACTTTATTATTTTATACAAATGCCTCTTAAATTTTGAAAAGCTGGTAATAAAGCACGATGCTATATATATCCAGTTACAGGGCATTTTGTCTGACTAGTTTCTTATTATATCGCCACATCATTGTTTATCAGTTGAGTAACTGGGATATAACCGGTATCATGTCATCTTACCAACTTTTAAAAGGTTAAGACACATTTTTATAAGGGATAATAGTTTTTTGTAGTCTGTGCAAGTTAACCCTATTTCAGTTTCAGTCCTGTCAACTTTTACGAATTGAAAATAGTTCGGTAACTTTCAATTGTTTTTAATTTTAGTCCGGTAACTTGCTGTAAAAGGTGAAACATCCAGTTGATGCTGATGTGTCGGGGTCTGATTTGTGTACGTGACAGAGTCTCTTTGGTCAACCAAATGTTTCACTTCCTGCAGCAGATTACCGGACTAATAATGTCGACAAGTTAAAAGTTGCAGGACTATTTTCAATTCTTGAAAATCGGGAGAACTGAAACTGAAATAAGGGTAGACTTATAGGTCAAAAAAACTTATTTCCCTTTTAGTAAATTGTAAGGTTTTTTGTATATTGTTTTATAGTCCAAATTCATGTGCATTTCTTTTCAATATAGGCTGAACGTTATTAAAATGAATAAGCTTGTAAGAATTTTAGGACTTGAAAGTACCTCGAGCCAACGTGGAAGACCGAGGGACCCCCTAGTGCGATACTCAGGCGTTGCAATATCCGCTTTGATGGAGCATTGGCCTTCGCAGATGATCTGGAAAAAGACGGTCTCTTCGCCACTTCGGTTGGTGATTTTCAGGTTGAACGTGTCTTGGTTCTGCAACTCTATGCTGTTTGTGCTTACACTTGTTTCCGGGACGAATCGTAGCGCCTCCAGACAAGATTTTATTTGATTGTTGGAACGAAGGATATTCCCCAATTCCTGTCTTCTTATTGTTTTATCGACATGAGCAATTGAAAGATGCAACTTGCAACGCACGGGCTTGTGATCACTTTCGGTCACATCCATGCAAGCGTCGTATCTTCAAATGCATACGGATTAATAAACGACATAACCATTAGGGTAAATCGAAAAAATGCCCAGTAACTTTTGAATTATACGAAAATGCATTGTAACTAAAAAGGAATCTGTATTATTGGGCATTTTTGTTAAGGCCTATTCTTAAATTGCCACGTCAGCCTCTCCCGGTTGAAAAACTAGGAACAACCTGTTGCGGCACCGTTTTATCAGAAATTTAAAGTTACAAGGCATTTTCATAATATCATCAAAATTACAGGACATTTTTTTAAACTTTCCCTAACCATTGAGATGAAATATATGAAACACAGTTTAGGACAAGAAAGCCTACTGTGATATGAAGGCGATTACTGGACAGTCTAAGTTGCATTCTTTCGTTGAACCCGACCTATTGTCTCGATAAAGGACTCTGTCACACCAAGCCGGGATTCTTTTCTTCTCGCCGGAGTCATAACCTAATACAAAAAAATTATGTTCTTAAATCCTCAAAAAAAAAAAAAAAAAAGCTAAACAGAACGAATAAGAACTGCATTTGAGAATGAAACGAGTCAAATATTACCTCCTAAACCCGGTTTTCCTTTTTCAAACTTGTAAGTAGGAGGAAATGAAATGATCGCCTCACGCATCCCTTGGAAGACTTTACCAGCTTTCATTTCAGCTCGTAATTGATCTTTCTCGCGAAGCCAATCAAAACTTCGTTGAGAAACTAAGTCCCGTGCTTCATCATATGTAATGCCAAACAGACGATAATTAAAATCGCCATTGAACATGATCATGTCCGCTTCAGCAAGATCAGGCCTTGCCTCATCAGGATTAGCTGATGTAGCCTATCATAAGTATACGAATGAAAATCATTACTTTGGTCACAAGTTGAATTGAGAAAGATAACGAATTCTGAGAATTACTCCATCCACTCCAATTTTACATTTCTTTTTTTGGTGTTCCACATTTATTAAGAAAGCCATTTAATACCCATAATATTTGTATAAAATGACTAATATATCCTTTTACGTGTTTCACATAGATGCTTGTGTCTCAATAAATGAGACAGCATAAAATTTTTAGAAAGAGTAAAGTTGGAATAAAAATATTTAATGTTTTCTTCGAAAACCAAAAGCAATGGATATTTTAGAACAATTTTTTTCTCAAAAACGACAGTCAAATTGGAACGAAGGGAGTATATGATAAGCATACATTAGCACGGAGCATTTGATTGGCGGATGAAACACCAGCTGCAAAACAGAGGATCCACGGCAAGCCAAACGAATAAAGCAGCCGAAATATAAATATGGAGAAGAGAGAGAAGTATAGGAGGTGTCGCAGCATACCAGCAGCGTTGTTAAAGAAGTTTGACGATTTACTGAAGGTCATTGTTCGATATATATGATCAAAATCAGCATTCCGCCGGTTAACTGCTTCTAAATGTGCAGCAAAATGACAATTTACGAAACATAATATCCGATCAAATACTCTCAGCCGCAATCCTACACCTCCCTGCAAGTGAATTTGTGATCCAACATTTCAACACTATCTATGATATAATGGTTAAATTCGTTAAAAGAAAAAAAAAAAAGATATAATGGTTAAAAACAATCGAGCAGGGATAATGTCATTTTGGTCCCTAAAGTTGACTTCTTTCTAGTTTTGGTCCACCTCTTCCACTCATAATCAAATTTGAACCTGGATGTACACTTTTACTCTTACATTTGGTCCCACCTTTAGTTGACCATCTGTTGACTAATGGAATCAACTATTTGGGGTGCTAAATGTGATTATTTAAATGTTTTTTTTACTTAAATATAATATAAAAAAATTGAAAAATAAATATAAATTTACATTTAGCACCCCTAAATAGTTGTTTAAGCCAGTCTATGGAAGGTCAACTAACGATCAAACCAAATATGGGAGTACAAGTGTACTTTCAGAACTAAATCCGATAGTGAGTGAAAGAGTGTGACCAAGACTGGAAAAAGAAATTAATTTTAACAACCAAAAACGATATTGTCCTAAATCGAGCCTTAGAAACATAGCATGTGAATATCAAACGACAGAGTTACCTTATTCCCAATTGCACGACCTAAACCACATGCAACTGCTGCAACATCCAAATCACCAACATGGGTCCTAAGTTCTTTTCTCACCCTGAAAGGAAGGATGAACACCACCTATGAATATTCCAACAAAAAATAACAAGATAGCCTGATAAAAAACAGGGTTTTCTTGGATACTTCAAAAGTTTTCATCATCGTGTTTTAATCGTACCAAATTGCAATCAACAAGGCAGCCAACTGCCTAGACCCTACACGTTCAAAGGTCTTTTTCTCATCCAAAGCCATGCCAATGTGATCTTGCCACCATTGCCCGACGGAACTTCCCTCAAGTCCTACCTAAAATAGACAGTAGCACTTAGAAAAGACAAAACGTGTTCTCAAAGAAGGGTAAGTGAAATTGAAATTAGTCTTAGTTAATCCAAATCTCAGTAACTTATATTTAAGCACATATAATGAATTATAGTAGTCTAATACCAAAAATAAAAGAAATTACAGTAGTGTATAAAAAGTACTCGCTCTGTTTTATAATATTTGATGTTTTAGGCTAATGCACGCTATTAAGGACGTTTTTTAAGCACCAAATATACCCTTAATTAGAGCTCCAAGATTTATTTGCTCATAATATCTTATGAATCAATGAATGGCAAATTAACTTTGAGTGACCAAGTTAAATGCTCCTTTCCAGATTAACTGTAAATTTTTGGGTGTTTAACAAAGTTTAAGAAAATCATTTAATACCTATAATTATTTGTAGAAAATGACTGATACACCCTTTTGGTTGTTTCACATGGATTCTTGTATCTCAATAAATGAAACATACCACAAAAATTAACAATAGGGCAAAGTTGGAAAAAAATATTTAATTTATCTTCGAAACCAAAAGTGACAGAATATTTTGGAACAAATTTTTTCTCTAAAACTACAGTTGAATTGGTCGAAGGGAGTAATATATAGGTAAATTGGGAAAAAAATACTAATCAACAAACAAACCAGCAAAATGTACAAATTTGCAACAAGATTCGACATCTAAAATATAAAGTATATGAAACGGAGTGTGTATTTATTATCAGAACATATTCCACTCCCATAAATGGCAATAACACAAATAATAAGGCGATTATGTGCTTACAGTTTCTTTAGCTGCCGACATTGCAAGAAAACCTGCACCCATCTCCACTTCTTGCAGCCCAACGACCACAATATCAACATCTGATACTGCAGACCCTAACCACGACATAAGAGCGTTATGAGTTGCTCGCCCTTGCCCAACATTCCACGTACCAATTAAAATAGTTATATTCTCTTGTCTCGTATAGGAGTCTGCACATTTAGTCAATTCCGATCGTATAATGTTATCCATAGGTGCAGGAGACGATATGTTCCACCCTCGTATACCACCATGAGTGGCTAAGCTATATACACACCCGTCGCCAATGACTAATTTTGTAATGGGCTCGTTATGTGCAACCCAGCCCGCTAATATACTTCCTTCAAGGTCCAGTATTTGGATCGTTCCACTTGCATACCCAACCCATATTCTTGACCCATAAGAGCAGAAGCTCTGTACAGGAGAGGGAATACGAGTGAAATCCTGTATACGGTTTCCGTTTCCATCCCATTGGATCAATAATCCGTTTGAACATCCTGTCCAGATAACACCGTCAGCTGTCTGCACTATAGCTTCCGTCTTTTTAGTATCTTCGACTAGGGCTCCTGCCCCTTTTGCTACCCTACGAACCGCATCTGCTGCGCCTATGATAGCATTGCGAGATCTCTGCAAAAAGCCTTGGGGTTTGTCCTTTTTGTTCTTCGTGACGAACTTCACGTTTACCTCATCTTCAACTACCTGGTCGTGGGATGATGAGTCAACACGATTGTCGGTTTGACCCTCGATGTTGAATATTTTTATAAGTTCCCTCGTACGAGCATTCCTGAGTTACAGAATTGTTAAGGTAATCAGCAATGTTTTTGAACAGGGGAGAGTGATCAATTGGCTAAGCAAATCTTATAGCATTACCCATGGGAGGATTTAGGGGGTGCTTCCAAACACAATTAAGGGGTGAGAACAACTTTTTAAAAATAGAAGTGCTTTTGTGCAGCTTTTTGGTGTTTGCAAACTATACAAAGTGAGACAGAATCAATGTCCTCAAAAGTTACTCCTCACAGCGTTCCCAAAAAAAATAATTGATTCTAGAAGCTGTTAGTAGAGTTTGTAGACATACCCTTAATTGATTAAATAATCACTTTTAGTTGATTGATTCTGAGGAACAGCTATAGACCAGCTTTTGATTATTTAAAGTGGTTCTAAACACTTTTTGTTTGTTATTGCTTTTAAAAAAGAACACCTTTTGTTACAACAAAGATATATAATATATTGCAAAGGCCATCTACTTTTGATTTTTTACAAAAATCAACTTTTTAGGGGCTGTTTGCAAATTCTCCAGCTTTTAATCACTTTACTTTTCAGAATCAATTTGGAGTGTTTTATATCAATTTACCAGATTAAAGAAGCTCTCAGACTCAGAAGCTACAATCTAAAAGCTGATCTTGGGGGTGCTTTTAGCAGATTATGATTTTTTAAATAGCATCAACTTTTTATTATAATATGTGTGACTTATATTTAATTATCCAGCAAACTCGAATTCTACTTTTCTAGCTTTTATATATTTTTGCAAACACCATCATCTATTACTTTTAAGCAATTTTTCCCTAATCACTTATGTCAATTCCTTATTACTTATTGGAAAGTATATTTTTTGCAAACACCCCCTTAATCACCACAATTGATTGCAAACACCACCTTAATTCGTTTGATATAAGATAGTATATTGCAAGATTATTCAAGCATATCTTAGTTCAAAGAATATGTTAAGACAACGTACCATAGAGAGAAGGATTGTGATCCACAAGCCCACACTTTGGCTTTGACATTGTCTGATAACAAAAATTTCACATCAGAAGAGGAAAGATTGCATTGTCCATTAACTGTAACTTGAGCTCTTAGATCAATAACCGATCTTTCGACCAACAAAGCAGCCATTCGTCTTTCCTCAGGTGATAGGGCCAGAGATTTCTCTATGGATTCCCATGGCCACACCCTTATAATACCACCCTCAGAACCTGACCATACATCACCTGGATCCAAGCCACAAAAATCATAAGAAATGAAAGCAAGACTATATGGAAAGTTGCACTAGAGACTCGAGCAAAAATAATACTCCATCAGTCCCGAAATAAATTTCGTTTTAGAGAAAAGGAAAAGTGGGTTCAATATATATTTTCTTCATTAATCTTCCACAATTATCCTTACTCTTGTTTTAGATGTTTGATATGTCATATGTGTATGTGAAATCAAAAAAGAACACATTGTAGGAAAATGAGAATTCTAATGAGTTAAACTTGGGTTATTTTAAAAAAATGTCCACAACTTTGGACTTATGAAAATGCACTCTAACTTTGTTTTTGATTATACAAAAATGTCTTACTTTAATAAAAGTTAGTAAAAATGTCTTACTTTAATAAAAGTTAGTAAAAATGGTTCGTGACCAATTATACCCAGTTACTCAACCGCTAAACGATCAAGAATAAGCCATGAAAATTTTCATCTCATCTGAATGTCTGAACTTGTAGAGAGATGTCGAATTAATACGTTTATATCATTTCCCTAACACTCCCCCTCGCTCGTGGGCTGGATTTTCAATTCTACCCTCTGGGTAGGGAGGCCGAACGAGGGTGACGTTTCTTTCTGCGGGATCAGACCCACCATGAAAGAATTTTATCTCAAAAAGTACAAACTTGTAGAGAGATGTGGAATTAATTTGTCTATATTATTTCCCTAACAAGCCACGTCAGGTAAAAACTTGACAAAAATGTCATGTAACTTGATACAGCAGGTCAAGAGGCATTTATAACAACTTTTTTAAATTGAAAGGCATTTTCGTATATTTGCAAAATTAGTGGACGTTTACATAATAATTAATAAGTCCAAAGTTAGTGGACATTAATTTCACATTTACCCTTAACCTTAAATAAGGGTAAATTTGTCATTTTATGACATTTCTTAGTATGTGAGAAACTAGCTAAAACACATTTATTTGGAACAGAAGGAGAGATATTATGTCATGGTAGGACACGATTAAAGAAAATTAATAATCAACTTCAAATCTTAAATGCATTTTAGTTTGGTCAAAGTTATATAAACAAGATTAATAGTGTTGAACATGGACGCAAAATTTTAACTTTCAGCAGTTCAATAAACATCATTCAATTGCAGAGAAATCAAATGCTTTACGTACCGTAAAAAGAAATGGCCATGGAAAGAACAGGACCACGATGTGCCTGCCAACTGAAACCTTCCTTGAAGCCATTGACATCAGAAAATTGATGGTCCATTTTCCAAGACCGAATTTTACCATCTTTGTGTCCACTCCAAACCAGCTTGCTCCCATGATCAACCATCAAACAAAGCGTCGGAGACATGCTTATCGATTCATAAAACGGGGCGGCCTCTTCGTCCCCTCTGTGTACCTTTCTCCCGTTTATCGGAACGTTTCCTGGCTCAAATGCATCTGAAAATTTCCATACTCTTACACCTGACTCTTGCCCTGCCCATAGCTGTGTTTCTGTGCAGGCAATTGTCTTTAAGAATTTTCCAACCTGTATGAAATCAAAAACTTTTTTATTTTTATTTGGCATCACGTAGCAACGGACAGTATTGATGCTACAGACATGTTTTTCAGAAACTTCAACAAAGACGTAGCAAATTAAACTCTATACATCCATTATAAACACGGAGGTAACTGCAAAATTGGTCTCAATCTATTGGGCGTTGGAGATTTTAGTCCTATAACTTTCTCAATGAAGTCTTATAACTTCTAAATAATGATGCAAATTTAGTACTCCCTTTGTCCCACTATTCACTTTCTTTTTCTATCCGTCCCATTATAAGTTTCTCCTTCAATAAATGGAAAAAGTAACTCCACTACCCATAATTTTTATCCTCACTTTTCACACAATATTACAAAAAATGTCACTCATTACTCCACATACCTTTTTCCTCTCTTCTAGTACCCAAAACTACCCTTCAATTTTATTATTTTATTATTATTTCTTAATTAAAACACTCAAAAGAAAGGGGAAAGTTATAGAGGGATGGAGGGAGTACTATATTGAAGATTTTTTGTTTTAACATATAATTAATTTGTGACTTTCTAATTGAACATAATATATTGGGGTCTCATTATGCCATGTAAACAACGCCAAGTCATTAGCCCAGTTGCTACATGGAATCCCGGCAGCTCATGCAAGCGGCACATGCAAAATTCCTGCAATCTTGTCAATATAGGACTAAAATGCATCATTTTACATATAATGCGATTTAATTTAGATAAATTAATTCATATGACTAAATCGCCTCAATTTTGCAATTTACATCTTAAACATCACAAAGTAAATGAATGGATCAAATGTATTGCAGCTACATAAAAACAGTAGGAACAGAAGACTCAGCAATGTTATCATCCTCACTCTATCTCTATTTCATCAGATCAAATTGAACTTTGAAATAATTAAAAATTGTGAATTTTTTTTAGGAAAACTACCTGAGTTTCTCTGAGAGGGTGCGGCCTGAGCTCAACACAGGGCGGTCGGCTAGGGTGCACGGCCGCCCTAGTCGGAACCCTAAACACCCCTACGCCTCCCCCGTTACCCAAAAAATCCGGCAGCGGCTCAGCGTCGCCGTCTTCCCTCGCGGTGGGTCCATCATTGTTGTTATCGATTTCACCAGCTAAATTGCCGGAAAAACGGCGCAAATTCTCGTCGTCGGACAAATTAATCTGGCCATCGTAGAGCGCGTTTCTCATAGGCGCGGTGCTGAAAATGTTGATGTCGTCGAGGCTGTGCTTGCGCGGGTGCGGGTTGCGCTTGTAGCTGCCGTCGGTTTTAGGTCTGAGCTGCTGGCTGTAGGAGTGGGATTTCCGGCGCGGCGGCGAGTGGGATATGTTGTCCAGTACGGCCAGATCGGGGTCTTTCGAGCGGTCGTCCATAATTCGGTGGTGGATTGTGAAATTAATCGATGATTTTAGGTGGAATTAGAGATTGAAAGGGGGAAATGTGTTCATTGTGGAGAAAATTGGGGAAAAAAGAGAAGGTGAGAATGGAGATGTGAGAGAAACGGAATGGAGAGTTGGAGTGGCGCTCCATGAGAGAGGAACAGCGAGGAAAGGGGCGAAAGATTGTGGGAATGATCGGACGGAATGGTTTCATGGTGTATTAACCCTGTCTACTGTGTGCTTGTGTGTGTGTTTATAACGAAAGAAACTCCATGTTACCATTAAATTTTCTATGCTGTATGGTGTTTTAATTTTGTTAAAAAAATCGATTTTTTTAGTATAATTGTTATTTTTAAAAAATTATCACTATTATGTATAAATATTATTATTATTATTATATATATAAAAAATCTATCATTATTTAAAAATATTTTATATTTTTAAACAATGATTTTTTTATCCATAACATTGATAATTTTTGCACATAACAATGATATAGTTTATGTATAAACTTGATTAATATAAGTGTTACTCTTTAATTTTGTGTTTTTGTTCTAAAAAATATAAAAAAACTCATTTAATCTAGTTTAGAAAAAAAGGAATCTATATTTTAAGTGAGACAAAAAAATAATTCCACTAACAATTCCTTACACAGTAAATATGAGATTTATTAATAGATACATTTCTAAATTACAACTTATTTATAGATACGATGATTGCACATATGTAGATATATTTATATTTTCGTTTGCAACTTTAAAAAAATAGGTTTTTTATCGATTCAGTACCGAAAGATAAAGAAACTATCGATTTAAAACACGAAGATTTTTCTATCGATTCAAGCCTAAAATATAAAAACTATCAATCCAGGGCCGAAAGATAAAAACTATCAATTCGAACTTATAAATTTTAAGGTCGTGTTTGACATTAAAACCCTAAACCCCTAAACCCTAAACCCCCTAAATGAAACCCTAAACCTCGAACCATGAACCCTAAACCCTCGAACCAGTAAACCCTAAAATTTTAAAAAATAAGAACGTGAAATAAGGATATGAAATATAAATTATCAAACGTGGCGCTTAAAATGTGTGATCCTCAAATTGATAATTTTTATCTTTCAATGCCCTGGATCGATAGTTTTCTATCTTTCAGGCCTTGAATCGATAGGAAAAATCTTTAAGACCTTAAATTGATAGTTTTGTCATCTTTCAGGCCCTGAATTGACATTTTTCCTTAAATATATATGCACTTTCATTTGTATATATTAGTAATTTGTATTAAAATTTGTACCTATTAATAATTACCGATATTAATAATTACCCAGTAAACTAAACAAAACACGTTGTGTGCAATTTTTAACTGATTGAATAATCATTTTGAAGAGTTATATGTAGACTAAAATATGCTTATTTTTGTTTCAGAAAAAAAATACGCTTATTTATTTTAGTAAGTTTTCTAGTAAGTTTTTTGTACACCTACGATGAAACAGGACACAATTAATATTATTTAATAAAAGTGTAATTTTAAAATACATTTAAATTAAATTGAGTGGATCTCTTGTTCACCCAAGTGCACCGTTCACTCATTTAATAGAACGACTCATTTTAAAAAATACTTGACTCATAAAATATATTAGGCATATTCTATGGATACATAGGTAGTGTTGAGACGAGTGCACGGATCTTAAAATCCGTGCACCAGTTGGACATGAGACTTTGTCAGTTACACTATGCACCTTGAATATATATATGTATATAACTTTGTTTTTAATTTTTAGCAAATACTTTTAATTTTTAAAATGTTGGTTAAAAGTACTATCTTTAAATAATAGTTTTAATTTTACTATTGTGTTTGCAAATTTTACAATAGCTCTCGGAATTATTTTTTTCAAAATTGGTAAAAGGTCAGCTTTCAAAAAAAATTTACTCTGTCAATTTTGTAGAGTCTGCAGAAACAGTGCAATATATTTTTTTTTTTAATAATGCAATTGCTCGGAACTAGAGGCCCACCAGACGGCCCACTTACCCAACTCTATTACGCAAACAAACAATTAAACGGGCCTGAGCCCACAACATTTACACACACCCATACTCCATCCGTCCTACCTTAAAAAAATATTATTTATTAGTATTAAAAGATGTAAAATAAATTTAGTGTGTTTGTAATACAATGATATGTTATTTAAATAAGTGTTGTTTGTAAAGTCAATGTTTTGTAAATAAAGGTGTTTTATTTCCTTTTTAGGAAATGATCAATCTAAATTAGGACATTTATTTTCAAAAAATGGTCAATCTAAATTAGAACGGAGATAATATAATTTTTCTTAAAGGAACACAAATTATATTTATACGAAAAAGAAATCATTTCTTGATGACAAAAGAGAAAATCTTGCACACATCTTCAAATAAATCCTTAATCTTATTAAGAACTTCATCCACTACAAGTTTGAAGGTATATAATTCATTTCTGTTTAATTTTTATAAATTTAGAGTGTAGTTTATTACTTAAAACATTAATGCATCCCCATTCTTCTATTAAATCTTTCATTTAAAAAAGAAATCTTGAAACAATTGAGACTTTTATACTGTTTATCAAGTACTTTTAGTAGAATATATATACATAAATAACTGTAACGGGCAAAAGTTATCTTGCCCACATCTAGTGAGTGCCTGATGATACAACAATTAGTAACCTTTTGCAATTATCCATTGCAGTGAAGAAACAATTTAATATATCCATAATCTGATAGTCTGATATATTGCAAATTCCCTATAGTTACCAGTTACCAGTTACCAGTTACCAGTTTATTGCAACAATTATTTGCCCGAAGATTCAGTGCAATAAGCAGAGAGTATCATCACAGTGGGGGATTGGTGAAGGGATCGTTTCCATCGCCCTAGTTTCTCTAGTCCCTGCCATGAATTCAAGTTTTAATGATACCTCAGAAGGAAGTGAAGGAAGAACATTGCATTGTTCGTTTGATACTCCAAAAACGATGATGATTATTTCTGCTAAAATCTCGACTCAAAAAAGTGTTTTAACTTTTAAGTGATATGAGTATTAGAGGTCGTCTTATGTAAAACCTATTTAATGTACAGCTAATTCGTAACTCTCACTTTATGGTATAACAACTAATACTTTTGAATGAGTAACACGTTTAATGAAATAACTAGTATTGTTTTAATTCGTAACTATCACCTTTTAGTATAACAACTAATACTGTTCAGTTTCCCCATTAACATTTATTTCTGTCATCTCAGCTAACAGATTTTGACTAGTCATCATATCTATCCTTGAATTTGGCAAAAGGGGGTGTTTGCAATTTCTTTTGCATTTAGGTAGTGATTTTAAATTTCAACTTTTCACCATGAAGTACTTCAATTTTAAGTAGAAGTCAGCTATCACAAACACACTTGTTAGCTTATTGGAGTTGAGAGCTCAAAAGTGCTTAAATTAAGCAAATGCAAACACCCCGCGAACAACAGATGAATGTACCTTTCGTGGAGCAATAGCCAACTCATTCTCCGAAATATGAGTAGCTTTGAAACCAAAAGGATGCAACACCTCTTCATAACTACATATAAAGATAACTTCAGTTAGCACCCCCTCAAATAAAAATAAATTTATGGAGTTGTTTTCATGACAGATTCAACACTTATTAAGGATTGGAATTGAATTATTAAAGTTAGAAATTACTCGGTAACTGATACTTTAAACGGAGGGCCACCCTCGTGGTCATCTGCCTGCCAGCACAGCAATGTGCAAAAGATTAGAAAAAAAATATATGGTAAATAGCAGATGATAAGTAAGTTTTGGTCCATAAATATTCTGAATAAGTACAGTTTTTGCTCTGTGGAAAACATGTAAAGGGTAAATCAGCAAGTCAAATTGTCTTATATTTTTCTTTACACCAGCTTATAACATCTGTAAGACTGTAACAGTTGTCTTATGATTATCGTTTTCAATGAGAGAGAGAACTTTTGATCTACTAGGTAGGTAAATTTAGTAAATAAAAGATATGAAAAACATTCTTAGACTAACCGGAAACATTAGCGTTATGAGCTCTCCATCTGGTTGTAGGAGATCGGACATTTTTCTAGCCCAAAGTGATCTCAACTCTGGTTCAATGGCACAGAAAAACCTGTTGAGGCCAACGATAAGTGATGAACACTAATGCAATTTCATCATAATAAATTTAACAATTTTAATTAAGAAACTTACGTATAATCAAAAATGAGATTAAACAATTGATCTGGACGCCAAGTGAAGAAGTCTGTCTTCAAGAAAGAGAAACACTCTCCCTTTGGTGACTGGGACGATAACTACCATGTCACACAAACAACACAAAGAGAGCATTTTATAGACTTGTTTCACTCTTAAACAACACAAAGTTTGTAGTCTTTTTCGTAAATTTCCATCAAATTTAAAATTAATTAGGTCCAGAAATGAAAGTTGTGAACTTTCTACATGATTTATTGACGAAAAAACGCAAGAGCCATTCTTACTTCTATTGCTTTCTTGATGGCATTGCCTGATACGTCAAGCCCGACAACATGGCGCTCAGCGCATGCAATTGCAACCACATCGTGACCCTGCAGCATACAGAGAGAAAAACAGAGAAAGAGTTCATGAAGGAAGATGAAAGCTCAAAGAATATTGAGAAGATTAATCGAACATTAAATACATTTCTTGTTTTATAACACGGAAAAATATCAATTCACAGTAACCAGTGTATGCAAATAATGTAGAGCAATTAAAAATGACAATTGCAGTGTGGCTTAGTAACAAAAAACATAGTATACATAACAGACATTATAGAAAAAACAACCCATCGCCAAAAAGGCACCGTTTTCAAAGTCCAAATAGATTTCTTTTTTTGTTTCTTATGTCAATCAAAACACATTCCAAATCAATGTAGAAAGCATTTCTGTAACTGAATAGACACTTCCTAATTAATCACATTATCAAATCTTGGTAGCTAAAGCTTGTTAATATAGAATTTTCTTGATTCCGAAATCCACCCCATTCGAAGAAAGTCAAAACTCAGGCGAGAACTGCAACAAATTAGTAAATTTTAAGTTTCCCTAGTACTAAGGGGGCGCTTGGTTCAAAATTATTCACTGAAAATTGCAATGGAACTGAACAAAGGGTAATTGTATTAACTAACGAGGATAAATTCACTTTTACATACTTCTTACCTGGTAATAAGACTCAAAATAAGTTACTCATCACCCCATTTTGATTAAGTACCTCCTCTCCTACAATAATTTATCCTCGACCATTCCAATATTTCTCAACCAATAATCATTTTTTTATTTAACTTATTCCTAGATTAGAGCAATACACTAACAATATAACCATAATTCTCATTATAATTCACTATTAGATGATTCTCATTACTATTCTCCTTGAAGAATTTAAACCAAGGGCCTCTGAAAGATTTCATCTCATCTAAAAGTCCGAATTTATAGAAAGTCCGAACTTATAGAGAGGGCCGAAATTAATTCGTTTATATTATTCCCTTAACAGCCTCTAAGTTTTCTTGTTAACTATTCACATAAAAAATGCAGTACAAGGAACAACAAAAATAGTAAAAAAACACGCTTACACTACCACATCCGGGAATAAGAGCTCTGCCTTTGGGGAGGGATCCGGTGTTGTGCAGGTGCACAAGAACAGGGGTGGGGCCCCCCAAATCCCAAGGCGTCAAACCTTCTTCCCAGCATTTATCCCAACCATCTGAAATAGCAAAAGCAGCCCTAATTTTTTATCTCTAAAATAAAACCCCAAAATTTCATCTGCTCAATTTTATTGAAATCTTACTTACGGGTGGAGCTCGAGTGAAGAACTTGGTGAAATTTCTTCACTTTATCAGCAGCAGTGATGGCCAATTTTGATTCTGGTTGATTGGGTGTTTCAGTTGCCATGTTCTTGAAGCTTACTCGATGAAAATTAGGTGGGAATATTCGAAGAGCGAGAGAATAGTGGAGGGGAAAGAGGGAAAATCGCATGGATGTTTGAGTTTTTGGAAACAATGGGTTAATTGTTTATAATTACTTGAGATTGTGTTTTATTTCGAGATAAAGAATTATCGACTTAGGAAAAGGGTACTTTTTTACTTTTTTGGTCTTTGGAGAAGGTTAGTAGGATTTTTCTACTGGATGAATTTCGAACGACGTCGGGACGTCCGATAAAAAGATTGTCGCATCATTTAAACTTTGCGATTAGCGAAATACTTATTTCGTATAAGACTAAATAATTAATTTTTTAAATAAAAATGATAAAATTCTTTGAAAATATCGTTATAACATTTTTTAAATAAAAAATACAATGTTAATAAATTTAAAAATTTAATTCACGATCCTTAATCCCTGGCCCATGCGCGCTCCACCCAGTGTCGGGTTCGTCCGGGTCCGAGTAGGATCCGAAGTCCCGATTCGGTTCGAGTCTTAGTCGTGGCTCGGGGTCCGTGCAGTTCGATACGGGTCAAGGTCGTCCGGGCCAGTTCCGGTTCAAGACGGCCTGGTGGGCCACGATCCGGCTTCGGTATCCGGGTCCGGCCGTTTTGTCGTGGTCCGATCCGGTCCGTGTTGCGGTCAGTGGTCCGGCCGTCTCCAGTCATGGTTGGGGCGGTCTGCTGTTTCCACTGGTCCGGGTCTACGTAAGGTCTGCCGGGGTTGGGTCTGAAGCCGTGGTCTGGCTGTGGTTTTGGGTCCGGCTCGCAGGGGTCTGGCCCGGTTCTGGTCCGGTCTGAGCCCTGGTCTGGTCCTGGTTTGGGTTAAGGTCCGGGCCCGTCTGGTCTGGTTCGTCCGGTTTGGGTCCGGTGGCGTCGTGGTCCTGCGGCGGGTAGGGTCCCGTTCCGTCCGTCCAGTGGTTCGAAGTCCCGCCATGGTCAGGTCTGGCTGGTTTGCCCGGGGTCCCGTTCGGTCAGGTCGTGGATCGGATCCAGTCCAGTCTTTGGTCTTGAGTCCGTTTCGAGGTCCGGCGATCCGGTCGGGATTCGGATTACTGGGTTTGGGTCTGGGTCACGATGGGTTAGGGTCTGAGTCCGGGATAATTTCGTAATTTTATAAATATTAATTTAATTTATTAGTAGAAGCGATCTGATCTCGATTGCGATATCTGACATCGCAAACGCATAAAATCTTAAATGAATCATTTAAAATTAAAATTATACGTTGGATTAACGATCCAACGGTGATCTAATGATTACCTGACGTTAGGAAGGGTGATCAAGCTTTTATCGCGTAGAAGATCCCAAGTTAGTATTGGTGATTTGGTGGTTTGATTAAAATTATTTATTTGTTTAAAAAAAAAAAAATTCAATGGTTCAATTAAATCATGAAATTAATTTGTGAAATTCTGACAATTTTAATTAAGATTTTACTTCTTGACAAAATAATTAAAATGTTTAATGAGAAATATTAATTGGAGAGAGAGAGAGTATTGGGGAGGATAATCATCCTTCTTGTGAGTTGCAACCGGTGAGGCATAAAAGAAATCATAGGAACCCTAAACCCATTGACAACAATGGATCAGGCCAAATAAGGATCTATTGAAATAACCAACGGTGATCTAACGACACCGATGTTAGGAAGTGAACTCGCTTTCACATCGCCAAGATCCCAAGTTAGTAGTGGTGATTTGATTAAAATTATTTATTTGTTTAAAAAAAAAAATTCAATGGTTCAATTAAATCATGAAATTAATTTGTGAAATTCTGACAATTTTAATTAAGATTTTACTTCTTGACAAAATAATTAAAATGTTTAATGAGAAATATTAATTGGAGAGAGAGAGAGAGAGTTTTGGGGAGGATAATCATCCTTCTTGTGAGTTGCAACCGGTGAGGCATAAAAGAAATCATAGGAACCCTAAACCCATTGACAACAATGGATCAGGCCAAATAAGGATCGATTGAAATAAAGTGTGGGACTCAGGTGAGAGATGTGTTAATTTTTCTTCAACAAATTTTCGGAACCGTGCAATGTGAAGCGTCTGCATGGTAAGTTCTTTGTAACGTCCGAGATGTCTTCATTCCTAATCGTAAAGACAAAAGGGGCACCAGATTTGGCTTTATACTGTTATATATACATCAGGAAATAATATTTTTTTAGGCCAATAATTTAGGAGGTCGTGTTTTAAGGACAATAATTTTACAAGTTTGGAAATGTAGGACAATCACTACTACACATTTAAAACACAGGACAATCAAGATTGACATCTTTTTTTTCAAACAAATCTCTCAAAAAAATATAGATTGGAGAGCGGTTTAATTAAAAAAAAAAAAAATATACAATGGCCCAAAACATTGTCCAAGAACAAAATTTAGACAATGTTATGAACCATGGCCAAAATAAGGATTGAGTCAGCTTTTGAACCATTGTCTGAAAAAATCTTGGACAACGGTTTGAAACTTGTTGTTTAATATATATATATATATATATATATATATATATACACCAGCCCAAATTTCTTCCTCACATTTCAGCGCTCGATATATCCCCAATTTCCCCAGCCGCTGCAAGCCCTAGCTCCGACCCACCATTCCGCCGTCCCCGCTGTCGCCGTGTAGGTCAATATATATATATACACCCTAGCCCCAATTTTCTTCCCCCATTTTTTCAATATCCCCACATTCCCCGGTTCAATATCCCCACTTCCCATTTCACCAAAAGCCCTAGCTTCACCCACCGCTCCCGTGCCGCCACCATCCTACCATCCTCTCCCCATTGCCGCTTTCTCCACCTCTCCACCTCCACCAGGTAATTAATTACTTTGCTATCTTTTTATGTATTATATTGTACACATGATGTTTATATATATATATATATATATATTATGTTGTTAGTTTATATAAATGTTAGGATTAATAATGTTAGGATTTGTTTATATAAATGTGTTTATATGTATATATATTGTTTGGCTTGGTTTAGCTAATTTGTTAGGATTAATTGGTGATTTTTTATGTTAATTTAGAGATGAACTTCATTATGCACTCCAAGTGTTTGATGAAATGCATGTGTGTGGATTTACGCATAAATTAGGATTGATATATATTTTTGAGTTGATTGGATATTTTTTATGCTAATTTAGAGATGAACTTCATGATGCACTCCAAGTGTTTGATCAAATGCATGTTTGTGGATTTAAGCTTAAATTAGGATTGTGATATATTTTTGAGTTGGTTTGTGATTTTTTATGCTAATTTAGAATTAATGAGATGTTTTGGAATTACTTGATTTAATTTTGGGTGTACGATGGTTATGTTGGTTCTAGGGTATTAATGCTACAATCATATTGTGATATATGATTGGGTATTTGAGGTGGATAAATTTTAATAATTTAAGAGGGTGTTTGGAGTCGGCTAAATTAGGTAGGGAATTTTTTTACTTTAATTAAAATATACTTGCGTTGGATATTGGAGAATATTGATGAAAAATGAAATTATATATATGTAATGTGTGTGTT
>JBBCBC010000265.1:0-45571 GCA_037126765.1 Stenogyne calaminthoides | reverse complement strand
ATCTATGAGACCGTCTCATAGAAGAGTGCCTCATTATAATAATATCACTGTACAAAAGTAACACAATATTATTTAATCAAGTTTGCATCTTGGTTTCCAAAACTAAAAAAATTACAAAAAACAAAAAAGAGAGACAAAAACAGAGAGAACATTCAAATATATTCTTGTATGAATTATGAAAGATGGATCTAAACTAAATGGATTAAGTCTTCCATGCATCCAAGTGCACCGTGCACTCATAATACTTTTTAGAACCATGTAATATGTTATATTGAAATATATAATTTATTTTATACTGAATCGTGTAACTATTAATACGAAAAAATAATTGCACGGTTCAACATAAAAATATTGTATATTTCAATAAAATAAGTTGCATGACTCTAAAATGCACTACAAGTGTAAAGTACATCTGAATGCACATGAGACTCACTCAACTAAATGTACGCATTCTAAATCTTTTATTTTTTCACTCACTAATTATATCTTTTTTATTAATTTAAATAAAATTTAAGATAAAAATTTGTGTGAACGCGAGTTCACCATAACTCTTTTTTCTAATATTATTATTATGCATAAAAATTATCATTGTTAAAAATATTTTATATTCTTAAATAGTGAATTTTTTTGTGTAAAATAAAATAATTTTTATACATAACAGTGATAGAGTTTATGTATAAAGTGGGTTCATATGTGTGTTACTCAAAATTTAATTATCTTACTTAAAACAATCTCTAACGAGAGTAGATTGGGAAAAAGAATTGACAAAAGAAAACAATAAATTAAATTAGTATGAACTTCTCCCACAAACGTTGCTAGAGATATGTGGAGGTATGGACACGTCGAATATGAATGTCCTACAAGTGGGGATCAAAAAGACATAGAAACAACCAAATATATATTGGCATCTTTTGATAATATTAAATAAGCTTTAATAGTTTGAACATTTTCTTTAGTTTCGTTTTCGAGGGAACAATATATTATATTTTTGGCAGTAATATCAACATAAAATTTTCTACTATATAAATTATTGTTGTCATTATCATCAGTGGAAGTTTGAGATAAAATGGTGTTATATTATATTGTTGATACATTCACATCATTGTATCATATTGGTTTCTCCACGCTATGTAACATCGAATATATACATTTTAAATTCTTAATTTTGATGACAGTTATATTTAATTTTAGATATAATTATGGGTATTATATTATGACCGGTGACCAATAGCCACATCTGGCTTCCCTTAATAGAACGCAAGTAATTATAGAAAAGATTAATACAAAATCTTCTATGAACTAGTTCATGAAAGTTTAATGATAAACTATGTAATATATTTGGGATATGAACTGTATATTTTATAATTTGTAAAAATAACATTTGAATCAAATATTTTTAATTAAAAAATATAATACTTCGTGTGTTACACAATATCATTTTGTATATTAGATAGTAAAATTCTAACCACTTGAGCAATTCACATTTAAGTGACTATTTGTAAATTGTTTTAGAATGATAGAAACACTTATTTAAAAAAAAAAACTGAATTTTCAACCGGAAGCATTATTGGAATGAAACTGGTTAATTGCTACAAAAGGCTGAAAATCAACATAGTTTTTATCGAAGTGGTTAGTCAATCATCTACCATTTTTTAATTGAAGTAATCTTGGAGTAGCAACTGTATTCTTGCATGGCTATGTTTCTCTGGAAAAAATGTATCTCATTGGTGTATTAGATCTTTTGGGTATAACTTATACCCCTATTAATAAAATTTTCCATTTACAGTTTTAAAAAAAATTGAGCCTAACAATTATAAAAATAAGCACTTGTGCTCATATTTTTGGGTTTGTAAAAATACCGGATGTAAAGCTTCTAGTTCTACACAAGTCTTGTAGATGATGACTGATTATATACGCAATAAGATATAAACAAACATATTTATGTAAAACAGATTAATTATTTCCAATTAAATTGCACGAGATTAATATAGAATATATATAAGTTTTTGTGAATATATAAATACGTGGTTTGCTAAGACAAACACGTAAGGCTCTATCCAAATCATGACCACATTTGAAGCGTCTTCTCCAGATTGGAATCTGAATACGATATGTTGGCATCCTAATACTTTAGTTAAAGTTAGGACTTTTATTCCATCAAAGGAAAAAAAAAAAGTTTGAACTTTTCATTATTATATTTGACAAATGAGAGTCAAGTTTAATTAGCATGCCTAAACACATATATAATTCATTAATAGATGTGGAACCGATCGATGCTTAATTTCCTGTCTTTATTTGATTCTTATGTCATACACATCTCTTACAATCATCTTAATTTGGTTTTATACTTTAATATATATATATATATATATATATATATATATATATATATATAGTGATATATAGTGATAACATCTCATAATGTGTCTCGTGTCACGACGAAATTGCTCTCATTTTTCAAATAAAGATGTGTTATTTATATATTTTTTTTTTTAAAAAAAAAATCAAAACTTCATTATTTTTTTTAAAATAATGTTTTATATAGTGATCTAATATAAAATGGATGAGACTATTATTACATTTTCGAGCTATTATTCGCTCCCATGGGGGGACCAACAGGGACCTTAGGCTTTGGCGAATCAATTATTTCGAGCCAAAGATTTTTTTTTATTTTTCTAATGAAATTAATTCTATATGTTCTAAAAATCGTTTTTTCTTACAATTTTTTTAAAATTCTTTATTTCAATTATCTTATTTATTAATTCAATCACATTTTATATATAATATTTTTTTAAAATTTAAATTTAAAAAAAATTAAATTAAAATTTATTTTTTTACTTGTACTTTTTTTAACTACCTTTCTTTTAAACTTGTAATACTTTTCCTTCTAAACAATTAATACTTTTCTATCAAAATAAATAATATTTTTCTTTAAACAAGTAATACTTTTTCATCTAAACAAAGTACTTTTCTATTTAAAAAAATTATACCTTTCTATCTAAACAAGTAATACTTTTCTATTTAAACAAGTAATATTTTTCTACCTAAATAAATAATACTTTTCTATTTAAACAAACAATACTTTTCTATCTAAATAAGTAATATTTTTCTTTAAACAAGTAATACTTTTTCATCTAAACAAGTAATATTTTTTCTTTAAACAAGTTATACCTTTTTATCCTAAACAAGTAATACTTTTCATTTAAACAAATAATATTTTTCATTTAAACAAGTAATAGTATTTTCTATTATTTTTAAAAAATTGAATTAATTTATAAGAATATTTTTATTAATTTAAAAAATTAATAGTGATACAAGTTAAATATGTTTATTATGAATTTAATATTATGAACAAGTTTTACCCAACCCATTATATAAACAATAAAAATAAAATAACATAGAATTTAAATAATAAAATATTTGAATTTAAAAAGAATTTACAAAAACAAAAAAAAAAACAAAAAATACAATCTTCAACTTCTTTTTTTTTATACTTTATCAACAATCCAACCCAATCTAAAATAATTTTTTTTTTTCTATTATTTAATAATTATATTTATTTATAATAAAATTTTTTTATATTAATTTGGTTTTATATTTATTCATATATATATTTGAGATAACATCTCATAATGTGTCTCGTGTCATAATTTTCATTTTTCAAATAAAGATGTTTATTTAAAAATAAAACTTCAAAATTTTTTATAATTTTAAGGGTGAATCTACATGTTTGGATTATTTGGAGTTTATAGTGCGTTAAAAAAAATAGTTTGGATACATAGGATCCATGATAAAAATGGATTATTTATTTGGAATATTTTTGGTATATGAAAATACACTTTGAGAAGAGAAATGAGAATGCTTAAGAATATAGAATTTGTGATTAAAAATATATCCCTCCGATCCCGTAATTATTTTGGACATTTTATGCTTATTTATTCTTCTGGAAAAAAATAGAAATCAATTTTAATATAATTTTTTTTTTTTAAAATTAGATAAATATCAACTCGGATATGTTTAAAAAATCTAAAATATTATTTATCCTATAAAAAATATAAACATTCAATTTAAAAATGAGAATCTAAAATAATTTTTCTTTTCTATTATTTAATAATTATATTTATTTATAATAAATTTTTATTATATTAATAAGGTGATATTTATTCCTTTTTGAGACTTGGGTAATCTTACGTCCCTTAGAAAAGACTCAAAATTTGGATAATTTTGGGTGTTTGGATTATTTGGAGTGTTTGTTTGGATATAAAAATGTGGCAATATTAATAGAATGAAAGATAAATGGGAGAATTTTTTTTAATTTCTTTTATTGGTGTTTTTTATAGATTGAAAAAAATTTGGTTTTTTTTTTTTTTATAGAAAATAAACATAAAATCTCAAATATTATCAATAAAAATTAAACATTTCCAAATTAAATTACCAATGAATACCTTTTTTTGGTTTTGTGGCATACTAATTACGATTTTTTTTTTTTATTTCTTTTTTGTCCTTTTTTGTAGATCGGTTTGGTTTGTCCTTTACTCATTTTTTAAATTACCAACAATATCTTTTTTTATTCTGATTTATTCTTCTTGATTTAGTCTTTTTTTTTAATGTTGCAGTCATCTTGGATGGAGGGAATAATATATAAATGTTATTTTACCGTGTAATACTTTGTAGGTATTATATACTAGATAAATTGTACTATGACAAAATTTGTGTGAAACAGTTTTATAATAAAACGGTTCACAAATTAATATTTATCTCTTTTAAAATATTAAATTTTTTAACATGGGGTGTCTATCATGTCAATTGAACACTCTTGTTATAAAGTTTTATCTTTAGCTATACTATAATAATATATAGGAATTGCTCATGAAGGACATATGCTATTGATTATTAATTAGTGCTCTATCAAAATGTTAGTTGGATTGTGACTTGTTATTTTTTAATGTTTCAAACGTGTAAATGCACATATAATGTAAACCATACACCCGAGATGACAACGATTGGATCTTCTACCTTTAAATCTTGGCCGTTAGATTATTTTTATCCTTTGTAACACTTAATTTCGTTTTTCACCTGCTATATTTAATATAAACCTGATAAAAATTCATGTGAGACTATCTCATGTATGCATGAGACGATGTATAATCTAACACAAATTACACTCACTCATCTCAAAGTGTTAAAACGTTAATGTCCAATTTATATTCCGTCTCACGGTGAGACGGTCTCATACAAGTGTACCTCTATAAACATACATTTTTTCTAATTTTTAAAACACAATCACCCAAATCATCAAATTCCAATGAGGTTTTTTCAACACCATTCTCAAATCCCAGTTCTTTGGAATTTCATTTTATATTTCTCGACTATATACATGTATATTAATGATAACAAAATTTGTGGTTGCTATTTGGAAATACTCAGTAAATTCGCTCTCGTTTAATAACTGGTAAACTTCTAATGAGAAGTAAGCCTACAAGGTTTTTAAACATTATTTTAAGTAAATATGTAATATCAATTTTTTAAATATTTGTTTAAGAAAAATCTATACAATACTACAAAATATAATAATTTTCTCATTCTCATTTCTCATTTCTAGAATAAGTCACAAGGTGACAGTAAAATATCTTTCGAAGAAATAAAATGCTAATGTGGGTCTAAGTTCTGAGTGGCCCAATTTGTTTGACATCAAGTTCAAGTCGAAGTCCATTTGGGCCAACATATTGTGATTTCTCGAAACTAAATAATTAGGTAAGAAACTAGTCTTATTCCAAAAAAATATCTAGCAAAACTAGTTTATAGTATAAAATTTATATTGTTATACATAAAAATTAATACTATAATATTTATCAACAGATAACATTATTCTTATAAATTGATACTACAACATTAAATATTATATGTATTATTTTATAAAAGTAATAATATCAATTTATAAGTGCAATGATATTAATTTCATAGTATGAATAAATTTTAATTGTGAATTTGTGTGAGTCTCCCATTAAATTTGTTCATAGTATAAAATTTATATCATTATATTTATAAATTAATATCATTACACTTATTAATTAATATCATTATATTTATAAATTAAAATTATTGTATTAAATGCACGATTTTATTGCATATACTTTACGTTTTCAAGTTTTTTTCTTAAAAAAAAAAGATATTAACGATTTTTACTCTCCCGCGCGCTTCTTTGACATATCTTTAAGTTGGAATAAATTAGGATTTAACCTGCAAAATATAAAGTTAAGAGTTTTAGATTTATCTGAAGAAAAAAGTAAACCAATTAAGTTCACCTAACTCCACCATGCAGCCTCCAGCATTTTCAAGTGCTAGGCCACAAAAATGAAAAGACAAACAAGTGTACATGGGATTTTTAATACTTATAGATCGATGATGAATATAAATTTGAGGAAGATAAAATAGAAAGAAGAAGAGGACTATGATATGATGTTCTTTATGTGTTAATAAATCTATCTCCAGGGTCCATTTGGTAGGCCTTATTATGGCCCAAATAGTGATCAATACTAATTTTTATGCGGCCCACATTAAGTCCATAATAATTTGTATTGACCCAATATTTATGCGGCAGCTCCGGAATCATGTAATACTGTGATTTCACTATTGCCTTCCATACCAGTTCAATTTTTCTATGCCACTTTTTCGTGTTTCAGAATTATTCAACTTTTTGGGATTGCATACGATTTATCAAGGTAGCTCAAGAAGATGATAATGAGGTAAAAGTATGCTGAAAATCACTTGTGTTATTCTTTAATTAAAGAGTTGAAAGTGATAAGGATGCTTACATTGTCTAATTTATTTTCTCTAGAGTAATAGTTTGCAGTTGGAGTTCTACAGAGTAATAGTTTGCAGTTGCACATGTTTGGTTACATTTATAGAACTAGATTGGTGGCTGGATCTTCAAGAAGATTATTGTCTTGACCTTTCTTGTATCTCAATTGGATAGGATGGATTTTGAATAATAGAATGATATATTAAAATTTTACACAAGCATATATAATGGAGCTCTGCATATTTTCCTTTTTTTCAGCAGCAATTTCATGAATTTCTTCATTATTGCTCGGTCTTTGATTTATGTTGACATGTTGGTTGAAGGTTTTGGAATGGAATTTTCAATTACAGAAATTAGTATTGGGAACAAAATTAGTGGGTTTTTCATGTTCACCCAATTTCATCGCAGATGTGCATGAAGTTTGAGAATAATATATCAAACATGGACATAATCATTATTAATACCACATATTAGCCCACAATTAAAAAGATAAAGTTTTTATGTTTGAGTACAAGGGTAAATTGGACATTTCAGTGAAATCCACAATCTACACGTGCTTATTACCACCTACCAAGTGACACTATAAATTTTATACAGATTTATTACCCCCTACCAAGTGGAATATTAATTTTATGTTGTCATCCATATTACATCGTACCAAACGGCATAATACTACCAACCCATATTATATTATAAGAATCTTCTTTATCTCATACTAATTCCATACCCCTATCAAATGGAACCTTATTGGTATATGAGAGCACCAACTATAGTTTACAATTATTGAAAATAAATAAAATAAAATAAAAATAGAAAATAGCAATTAATATTTTTCAATGTACAAATTAATTTTTTTCAGTATTTACAGCTTGTAGAATCAACAATTTAGTCTTTTAATAATCATGAACTCTGCAATACTAAAACGAACACGAACAACAATGAATAGAAAACTAAAATCTTACCAAAGTCGAGTTAAAGTTGAACCTTTGCCCAAAACAAATATGTTATACTCACGGTTTGACGTAATGTTTTCAAAGATAAAACGATTTTCTTCTTTATACGTGCAACACCACAACATGTAAAGCTCCGGGGAACTGAAACGATGCAAGAACTAAACTACACTTCTATATGCAAATGCACACATGAAAATATGAATGTAAATGATGAAAATATTTTCTGTAGATTTTTTTTTTTTTTATTCCTACAAAAATGACATGCCCCATTTATAGGGTTATTCCACGTGGGGAGTTGGGTCAATAAGTGACATTCACAGGTTGTTCATAAGTTATAGAAGTAATGACATTCAAGTGACCATTTGTAAGTTATAGAAGTAATGACATTCAAGTGACCATTTGTAAGCTTTCAGAAGTAACTCCGGGATAATACTGCAAAGCGTGTGAACCAAGGGCTCAACGCGGACGAATGGGCAGCGTGTGGACTATTGGATTGTTCTTTAACCATTATAATTGAATTCTAATAACTTAATAAGGAGTGGTTAATTCCTCTAATCTTTCAATGTGGGATATTAATTCCATATTAATTTTCCACACTTTTCAACAATATTTAATTTATAAAAAGTTTTATTACGTCTCAAATTTGTGATTTAATTCCTCACTCACCGAAAATCGATTTTGAGATTATAAATACACTACGATCATCTACTTCGAGAGTAGATTGTTTTTATGCTCTTTAATTTTCTCGAAATTAAACTTTATACCCCATTTAATTAGTTAAAGAAAAGTATCATACCCTCTCACTAAATACCAATTAAATTCAATTAATTGGTTAAAATCAATATTCCTCAACAATCTTCACAGTTTTAGTGTAATTTTCCATGTATACTATGTTCTAATGTTCATAAAACTGACCTTTTGGTATTGTTATATTTCTTCTGTCCCAAATTACTTTCACACGTAGATGGACATACATATACATATTAAAAAAGTTGAATAATGAGTATGAATTTAATGGGTAATTTCCTTTTTGTATAAAATAAAGAAAATTATTAAATTGTGTGTATATGTGAAGTTAAAAGTAATAATATTTTGTGTGAATTTGTGACAGTAACAAGGGGTACTCAACAATTTCATATCCCAGATTTCAGTAATTAATTAATGAACAGGGGATCAATAATAGTAAACCAAGACATGAAATTAAATCAGCAAATAACAATAACATGCTTGTAACAGAGTATTTTCCATGAATAAAAAAAGTAAAAACGAAACACAAAACACCACTTAATTAATTAGTAAAATCCATTTTAATCACACACAAATTACAAATCGTAGGTTTGCTTCCCGGTAAATTTGACCTCAATCGGGCTCACATTTTTCCCAATCGACCTCGAGTTCAGCCCGACCCCAGTCCGGCCCGGGTTCACCTTCTCCGGGTAAACCCCATCTTTCGGGTGTAAATACTGCACCTCCCCGTTCGGGAAAACCCGGTAAAATTGGTACTTGATTTTGTATTTGGATCTCAATCGGGTCCCCAGGGCCAAACACTGCTCCTTTCGGGCCAATTTCAGCAGATTTGGGCCCTGCCGCATGATGGCGGCGCCGCCCGTCGGCATCTCGAACACCTGCTCTTTCGGCGACTCCCACGTGATGACGTAGAATTCCTCCACCTGGGCTTTCCGGAGGAGCCCGCCGGTGCTGCCGGCGAAGATCGGCGACGGCGTGTTTGGGTCCAGCTGCGGCGGCGTGAACCCCACCGGAGCTTCCTTCGTCGCCGCGGGGGCTTCCTCGGCCATGGCGCGGATCGGGCGGTGGGAGAAACCCTTGGTGGGTTTGAGGGGGGAGAAATTGGCGAGGGTTTGCTTCCACGGAGCCGCCGCGCGGTCGGCGGAGACGGCGGGGGTGAAGAGGGAGGCTTGGGTTGCCATTGCCATGATTTTGGGATTTTGTTTTTTGGTGAATATTTGTGATGGAAACTAATGTTAATGTTTAAAGAAAGGTGTAATATGAGATGTGTGGAGTGTGGGGGATTTGGATATGGGATAAGGTGATATGGGGTGAGACCAATTAGAATGTGTGATTTTGATTTGGGGGCTTAGCCATTGCCATGTGTGTATTTTGGGTCTATATGGATTTAGAACTATAGAATATAGATATTGCTATATGAATCTTAACAAGTTATATAAGCAATAAAATACAAATACAATAATGACAAAATTTTGTCTGTGTTAACTGTGAACTCGATTTTTTTAGAAAAATTATTACTGTTATGCATAAAAATTATCACTGTTGTTTATAAAACTATCATTGTTTAATAAATACATTATATTTTTAAATATTTAAAAAAAAATTTTTTTGTATAATAGTGATAAATTTTTCACGTAAGAATTCATGTATAGACCTGATTTATGGGAGAGTTACTCTAAAATAATATTCTTTAAATATAAAATACAGTTGGGTGAAATCGGACTATAATTTAAAAATATAACGTTTTAATATTTTGAAAGTGTTACTTGTGCTGATTTCTAATCTATCTAGTGAAACCTTCCTATCGATTTTTTGTCTTTTGCTATATAAAGAGAGGTAGAAGAGTAATGATATCAAGGTCAATAATGGGTTCTTATCAAGTCATTGCTTGTAAATTGTAATGGAATACAAATAGTTTGTATCAATATTTCAACAAATAAATAGAGTTTAATAAAGTGGAATTAAACAATAAAATATAAATAAATAAACTTTTCAACAAGTATAATATAAATAAGTATGTAAATATTTTCGGTAAGATATATAGTCAGTATATAAGTAATTTGTGATAGAAATGAATTTCATCAGCTCTGTATGAATCAATATATAATAACGATATGGGTTTTTTTATATATCGAGCTATTCAATAAAATGAGCAACTCGAAAACTCGTTTTGTCAAGCGTCGAACTCTTGTTTATATTGATAAACGAGTTGAGTTTGAACTCGTGAAATACTCAATTTACAAACTCAAGTTCAACTCAATAATTTAATATTTTTCTTCTAATTCAACTAGGTTTATTAACTCATTTGCGGATCGGGTCGAACTCTATTTTCCAGTTCGTTAATATAATCGACCAAGCTTGGGCTCAGCGCGACAAACGCTCGAATCGAGTTCGAACTTCAAATATTAAACTCAATTGGAATAACAGGTCTATTCATATGTAAATTATTGATTAAAAAAAATTATACATTGATTTTGGGCTTTGTAGCCTTCAGCGTGAATTAATCATGTCATATTCCCCATAATAGCAGTATTAATTATTTGTACCAAAGTTCATTCTCTCAATATTAGGTTCAACATAATATCGGATTAAAAAGTGAGTTATTTGAATCTGTAACTTGGCTTGGGCCTATCGCACACATCTTTAAAATATTGTTCAAAACTAAAAAAATGCAGAGATCACGGCCCATCTCTTCTTTTAAATACCCATCGTCAGTATTAATTTCCCCTAAACAATATTTTTCAAGGGAAGCATTGATTTATTATTATTATTTTTTAAAAAATCCTATATAGAATATAGATTTGGTACAGGCATAAAAATTTAGCTTCAGATGACAAAATCGAAGATTCGACATCTCTGTTACTCAATCACTATAGCAGTAAGATACTGTTCATACTTCCCAATTTCAAATGCATGTTTTTATTTCAAAATTATATGTGATCATGTGAATGAATACTTGATGTCTATCTTTGATTTTGAGATAATCCAACGAGATGTTAGAATTCCTGAATATTTGAGATAATACATATGTACGATTATTTATTTGATGATCCAATTGAGATCAGTCTGATTAAGATTGGGTAAATCAGTTGTAGTTTTTCTAATTTCGATCAGGCAGATTAGAGGTTAATTTAGAAACTCATTTTGTGAAGTGAGAATTCATTTTATGATAAATCAATGAATATAATTAGGTTTTAGGTAGAAGAATCGATTTTAGTCTCTGATTTTATTGTTTTCTGATAATATCGTGTATGAGAACAATTTGATGATGGAATTTTATTCAAGATGCAGAAAACAATTTCATTATTTATTCTCCTTGGTATGAAGAATGTGCAAAAAGCATTACATAGATATTCAACTATTACACAATGAATCAATCAAACTATAGAATCACTCTACACATTTAAGAACAACAAATCCACCACTCAAAACTTGCTAATGTTGTAAATTAATTAATTAATTAATTTAAAGTATTTCAAAAATATTTTCAAACTTATCCACCAAGTTTGTTTTCTATATCTTCTCAACAAATAATATTTATCTTTGAAAAAATAAAACTAACGTATGTTTTAAAAATCATTTTCTCGGTCAAATCTTTCTCTTCTATTTCTCGGTCAAAAACTGCTTGTCACTTGAAATTGATTGTTGCAACTTTTATGGGAAGTTTAAATCGGTTGTTGCAATTTTTGTGGAAATAACAAGTCCATCACTTCTCTTCCATTCCAACGTGTGCTTCCATTCTTCTATATATAGATACACTCTTGTGGAAAGAAAAAGAGACAGAGCACGATAACCTTTTTCTATTCTTTATAAAATTGTTGGGCTTAATATTTTGTTTGCTCCTGATCCTAGTTCACGCTAGAAGGCTTGTTGAATCCTGGGGGATTACGAGTAAATCCTTAAGGGCGATCTTCTTCTTGCACGCCTCAAGTGGTTTTTCTTATTTTTCCAAATTTATTTTTGTTGAATCACGGGGATTACGAGAGTAAATCCTTAAGACGATCTTCTTTTCTTGCGCCTCAAGTGGTTTTTCTTATTTTTCCAGTATTTATTTTTTAAGAGTTTATTTTATCCTACGGTTTTCCCAAATATTTCCAACAATCTTAAGGATTTACCCTTAGCACAAATTAAAGGGTTTTATTTCCGGCGGTTCCTGTTTCTCCCTCCCATCGATTCACTGGCGTTCCGTTTCTTCATTTCTCTCTGTCCTCAAAGATAGATATTTAATTTGTTAATTCATCTTCCGAAACGGACAGCGTTGTAGCTTTTCAGTGTGTAAATTTAGCAAACAATGAAGATGTCGAGATTTCAGCGGGTTCTGTAGACAGCTTTTGTATCGTATATAACTCTGTCTCGGGTCGCACAATTCGGTAAGTTAGCGGCAGTGGAGAACTAGTCATATTCGAGGGAAAAATTTGCGGCCAGGTTTTGCCAGAAGTCGGAGAAAATATTGCTATGGTCATAAACCCTAATTCCTTAAAAGCCTGAGGTATGTTTGACTAACTGTTGTGGTTGATGTAGTTCTTAATGAAATTTATTAGAATTTTTTTTTATGCATTTGAATTTTGAGTAATTCCGATGGTGTGTTGCTTATTTTATTTATTGTTTGATTCGTGTCTATTAAAATTCTTGTGGGCAAGTAATAGCAATCAAATTGATGAATATTAGCTTGTCTCTTTCTGGCAGAATTTTGACAATGGACAGATCAACTCAGAATTTTCATTTCTCAGTCCATAAAATTTCAAAGACTAGCGATTTAGTTGGAAACAAAAGAAAGATGATTTTTTTCTCTTGTATCAACAAAATTTCCATGGCCACTAAGTATTTGCTCTCTGTTCTAATAGGTTTAATTACAATGATCCCATTAGTATACAAAATATTCTTGAAATGCATCTGGTTTGATACGCTGATTGAATCCACTATCCAATATCTCATTGCGTGCCTTTGATTGTCGTGTTATATTTGTTGAATTGAAATGAATTATCTTCACTCTTTGACGTGGGATTCCCCAGGGCATGATTTATGTGAAGGATTATTTTTCTTTTGTTAAAATTGTGTTGATGAGACAAATGTATATATTGATGGAAATAGGAAAGATTATTGCATGAGGAATTCTTAGTGCAAGTAGAAACTTTGTTAGTTATATAATTATGTAAATGATGGTAATATATCTATTGTGAACTGTAGACGTGGCATGATTCGCATGAAGCAGTTTGTTATTAATAAATTCTTATCTTGAATTTATTTCAATTATTCACTTTTAATTATTTTCTAAAATCATGTTGCATGATCTTGAGAAAAGGAAAACAAGTTCTGAAACATTGGATTACTTCTTTATTGGTTATGCTAGCATGATGCTTCATATAAATTTCTTTTCTTGTGTTGAAAGAATAATTGGATGATAATAGTATTGTTGAGGCAAAGAATATAGAAATATTCTTTGATATTATTTTTCATTTGAATCTTGAGCTATTTTCTCATGTATTTGTTGACAATGGAGCTGATGAATCTTCTGAGTGGAAAGAGTCTTTCAAAAAAAAATTTGTTCTTACCTTGTTGAGAATGATTCCAAACCTTTTTATGATTTGATATTATTCAAAATATTTGAAATAAATTCTTTCTATTGAAATTGAGTCTTTAAACAAAAATAATAAAAAAATAAATATATATATATTTAAGGTTTTTTAAATGATTTACTATTTGGTTGTAAACCTACTTATTGCAAATGTATTTTTTTCAAAATAATGTCACTAAAAATTGTATGTCCATTCATAATTTGATTTAATTACATTGTCTATTGTTTACAAAAGTTTATTTATCAAATGGACATCAAAATCAGTTTTATATAGAAATTTAGATTATGAGATTTATATGAGTTACATAAGAAATGTGATCAAGCTGCTATCTAGTGGTTTCACTTCTCTTGAAGTAGATAGACATGATTAATTATTGAGAGTTTGGTGCACAAAGTACACTATGGTGTTAGAGTTTTATGCTTGGGGATGAGGCCAAGAATATTCTAATTTGGTGAGAAATCGACAATGAGAGTGTCGATGCATTGTGATTGCTAAAGAAGCAATAACCATTGGGAAGAATAAATCTTTCATGGGTAAAATGGACACATTTGTCTAAGATGGATCGATTTGACTAGTCAGAAGAAAGCCCTTGGGTAGAATATTAATATGTGAGACGTCTAAAGGAATGAGACTTAAGCCAATTAAAAATTAACAGTGATGGGAACCCAACCTTTGTGATTGGAGATCCCATGAATAAGGTTCATATGGGTAATAACAAGTCACTTGTTAATTCTGCTAGCACCTCATAGTAAGTCCATTCTTAAATTGTTAAAGTGTGTGTGGTGCTTTATTGCAAAATTGAGAGGGTAAGCTAAAATCTTTTAATGAATTTCATATCCCTTATGGGTGGTATATTATTTGCAAAATATATTTGATGAATTCACCTATATGAGTGTGGAGTGGGGCCGCTCCCATGAGACCTTGGCTACGTCTCTAGAGCACTCATGAATAACCAGGCACGCGCATGGCCTATTCGCGCACAACCGCGTTGAGCAACAAAATAATTACATGTAATGTGATGGGTAAGCAATTTAAGTTACAACTATGAGTTGTTGGTTCATAGAAGCTATATGCTTCACCAATGCTCAGTAACTTATACCTTATCTTTCTAAGTTTGATTCATAGTCCAAAAGACACCAAATTCGATGCATTACATAGTCTTATTGAACCCATCATTTTATTTGTGTTTTTCTTTCTTAAATTAAATGCTTTATTAATATTTTTGAAATAGGTGGAGATTGTTGTAAATTAATTAATTAATTAATTTAAAGTATTTCAAAAATATTTTCAAACTTATCCACCAAGTTTGTTTCCTATATCCTCTCAACAAATAATACTTATCTTTGGAAAAATAAAACTAACGTATGTTTTAAAAATCATTTTCTCGGTCAAATCTTTCTCTTCTATTTCTCGGTCAAAAACTGCTTGTCACTTGAAATTGATTGTTGCAACTTTTATGGGAAGTTTAAATCGGTTGTTGCAATTTTTGTGGAAAGAACAAGTCCACCACTTCTCTTCCATTCCAACGTGTGCTTCCATTCTTCTATATATAGATACACTCTAGTGGAAAGAAAAAGAGACAGAGCACGATAACCTTTTTCTATTCTTTATAAAATTGCTGGGCTTAATATTTTGTTTGCTCCTGATCCTAGTTCAAGCTAGAAGGCTTGTTGAATCCTGGGGGATTACGAGAGTAAATCCTTAAGGACAGTGCTACTGCACGCCTCAAGTGGTTTTTCTTATTTTTCCAGTATTTATTTTTTAAGAGTTTATTTTATCCTACGGTTTTTCCAAATATTTCCAACAGCTAATACCTTATGCTTTCAGATAGAGATACTGTTAGGAATTCCCTTCCCTGTAAGCCCTCCCACTCGGCTAAAATCCGACGTGTTCGGGTACAATAGATTGTACTCCATCTTAACCGGCCCAGACCTGTTCCTCAGTGTCTCATTCCCATTCCTATCCCTAATCCTAGTCTCGATTCCAATCAACGCTTCGCTGAACCTATCAAAAGCCTCGATCGCCCTGTCATCCGTAGTCCAGTTAGGAATCTCTCTCTGTCCAAGATAAATCTCATCCGTCGAATGCCTCGACAAAATCTCAATCAAAGAAACACCGAGCAGAGTTTGAAACTGTGCCGTTATAGTTTTTAAGTACGCCAATTCGGGGTCCTTCTCTAGCTCGTCATACTCAGGAGTATCGAGCGTAGGCATGAATCTCCGACTCACAGTTGGCCGGTTAGGAAGATATCCCGCGAAAGGGTACTGCCCGAAGTTCACGGCCGCATGAAGGGCGGATGCCACCCATACGATTGTCGTGCACGATTTGATGACATCGGCTGTCGTCTCCATTTTGGGCCACCAAGGCTCATCTTTCAAGTCCCCGTGTCCAACTTCGCGAAGCTCTTTCCACCACTGTTGGAGCTCGGTGTCTTCCTTGACTTTTTCGTCGGTAGGGTAGTATAAAGAGCAGTATTCCGTGACCCAGGCCTCGATTGCGGACCAAATTTCTAATCCATCGACGGCGTAAGGGTAATCTTCGATTAGGAGTTTGAGGCCGTGGGGCTGATTCGGGTCACGAACTGCCACTCCTCTGCATAAGCCAGATGAGTTTAGTTCAATCGTGTCAATTCAAGTGTTAATTGCATAAAAAATCACGACATTTTCATGTTCTTTTTGAACTACATGTGTTTCCGAACTTTGTATTGATGCACAACCTTTTTAAATTTTTTAATTACTGTATCATATGACTATTTTCCGTCAACTTATGCTGATGTGGCAGCTGGAAAATCTCTGGAAAAAAAATCATGAGATTTTGTTATTAATTCAAGTTGTTAATAACTTTTTATTTATTTTTATGCAATTTCATATACTGTCACGCCAACAGAAGTTGTCATAATAGTCAATACGATAGAATCACAACAATCTAAAAGGTCGTGCATCGAATAATTTAAAAAAAAATTATTGTATATTGAGAAAACGTGTAAACGTCGTCCTTAATTCAATATCAATGTTGAGTTGTGACGAACCTTTTGAGCAAATCTTGGGGAAGTGCGTGGTCCGTGAAGTTCCAGCTTCTATAAACGGCAGACGACATTTCCATGGCAAATTTGGCTGGGAAGACGGTACTCTCAACTACGCCACCCGCATTGATCAGGATCTGCCTAGCCAGCGCGTTTATGTGAAGCGTGTCTCTAAAATGAGGCTTCAGAAGCTTGTAAATCGGGTGAAGCACGCTCAGCTGTCTATTCGCCGCGATTATGAATGGCTCCATCACTGCATGAGTATTCAACCTGAATTCAAAAACACAAACATGTTAATCTACATTTATGCACATCATCATACATCATCATACATGATACATGATACATCATCTTCATACCAGTGGCTTATGAGCTGATGATAGCCGGAATCATTTACTGCAACATAAGCTTTTGCTAACTGCCAAATGTGTCCCTTTACTCCATCATCACACGGTGTAAAAACTTCGCTGATTGCTCCCTGCTCGTCTCCATCTGGATGAAGCAAGCTTAACTCAATAGCAAGTGGCTTCAACGTCCCGTCGTCTTGGAGTAGGAGGACCGTCCTGGTGGCGTAAGTTTTTGTGGTCGTCGTGTTGATCCTTCTCAGGTATGTCGTTATTGCATCATGATGATCTAGTATGAACATCTTGTTATCTTCCATGGCCTGTTTTTACATGTTAGCATTTAGTCTCGATTTTAAACAACCAAATTTAGGAAATCGTAACATTTAGAATTGTGCAACTTGTTATACTGAAAAGTGCAACTATTTTCCATATTAATAGTTGTACGATTCAGCGTAAATAAGTTGCACTTTTCAGTATAACAAGTTGCAAGTTTCAGTGAAAAACGGAATATTACTTTATCTACGCTTAAACCATTCATGTTTTTCTCGACGTCCTTTTTCGTGATGATACTATCTTGATTGCCGTATTTTGAACGGTCTAGTTTGCTCTTTGGTGGGAACTCCTCAAGTCGTCGAATGATGACAGGGTTCACTCCAGCTAGCATTTCTCGTCCAAACTCTTCGTCCGTTCTCCACGCCGAATCACTCACTGCATAGATTAATTATCACACAGTCATATATAATTCCTCCTTAGTTCTAATTTAGGCATTGCCTATCTAGACATCCTTTCTAAATTTACCTGCGATTACATCAGGAATGGGGAACTTAAGGGGCCGTTCGCCATCTGAACGAGCAAGTTCCCTGATTAGCTCCAGAGGAACACAGTCGTGGATACGACTTTTGTGAGGCTCTGGCAGTTTAATTGATCCATCATAAAGTTTCAGCACGTCTTTGAACGAGACGAACTTGTTGATCTCGTTGAACTTGGTAATCGTCTTGTCGAGTGATTTGACCTCTGTACCAATTACTTGTCCTAAAGACTTGAAAGCGTAACCTATGAAATCCGCGAATTTGACAGAATTGAACTTTTCGTCCCGTGGGACGTAAATATTTATGCTGCATAAGATAAAGATCCGGCTTTCCGTGTTGGGATCTGCAGTTCATATCAAGCAACTTAAGAACTTATTGCACGAGGACAAAGATTATCGAGTTCACATTATCAATAAAACATGTTTTCTCTGTTCCAATTTAACCGTCGTTTTTGTTGCTATACATAGATTAAAAAAGTCATACTAATACTTAAAATTAATACTTATAATTAATAGTATAAAATGACTAATATATCCTTTGGCACAAAGTTGGAAAAATATTTAATTTCTCCTGAAAAACCAAAGCGATAGATATTTTAAACGATTTTTTTTCTCTAAAATGGTGGTTAAATTGGAACGAAGAGAGTAAAGCATATCATCTCGTCTTACCTTTTTCGTTCGATTTACGACCCGTTCTTACTCTACGAGGATACGGGTAGTCCGGTCCACCGAGCGCAGGACGAGCATGGTCTTTTCCCTTCTCAGGACTTCCCAAATCATTGTAGTATGCATAGTCATACACTCTGTCCCACTCCTGCAGCATGCCCGAACCATTTCCTCGAAGATTCACGAGCTCTTCTTCCCGATATAACTGTAAAAGCGGAGGCGTGTCGCCTGGGAGGTACGTCTGATATGACAGATTGTTTTTCAGTCCTAAAAATCTTAAGATTCTGAAATAATTTATTTATCTAGTTTGTTTCAAGTTGAAGCTTGAATGTTAAAATACCTTGTTTGAGAAGAAGACACGATCGCACTTGTATCGATGTGCAGGGTAAACCCAAGAATCGCAGATGAAATGAACTTGGCCTTGCCCGGGAACGTCTTCTAAGGTGACTGTTTTGAGGTAGAACTGAGTATGGTGATGGTTTCGGACAATCAAAGCTCCCGGGAGTCCGATGGTTTCGTCCCAGTTGAACGAGACGTCGAATGAGATGTCGTGTTTGGCGTTAAGTGAAGTGAATCTGGATGCCCAACCCTCCAAGTATGTCTCTTTTCCTAGTTTCCCACTTCTTGGGTTGTCTGTAGGAATTCAAATTATACATGAAGGGAAGAATATTGCTTAGTTTACAAGAAATAGTACAATATTTAAGTGAATGGGATGCAATGTGTAATTTTCATACTATCGTCGTCTAGGGTGATGTTTGCAAACTCTACGAAACATCAGAGAATGCTTCTTCTCATAGCTTTTCGAAATAGATGATTTTAAAGTTGTTAATAGAGTTTGCAAACACACGTTTAAAACTACGAGAATTCGACATTTCTTTGTTAATTCAAGATCAGTGATCAGAGCTGTTGAAAATGTAATGTCAAATCTCTTTCTTTCTCAATGTAAAGAACTAAGTTTTCAGCAAGAAAGTTGTTTTGCTCCAAATTAAAGCATTGTTTTGATTCTTTTCGTGCTAAAAAAAGGCCTCTCTTCTGTAGTTTTATTATAATTTTTGGGGGCTTAATACGTGTATACTTATAATTCTTATGCATACTTATAATCTAGAGTGCATATATATGAGTATGATAAGAGGGTACAATACGATACGGATGCGGATATATTTTCATATAAGAAAAATGGGTTAAGATACTGAAGGCCGAATATAATTTTTAAAAATTATATTTTGTTATCCATGTAAAAATTTTAAAAATTATTTTATGTTATCCATATAAAATATTTTTACAATTTTTTTTAATTATGTGTTCTCCTAGTTGCATGTTACTCTCTCCGTCTCAAACTCTATGATAAAGTGTCCATTATTTTTGTCTCAAACTTACTTTATCACTTTATCACATAGAATATTAATAAATAACAATTTCTACTCTCAATTACCCATCACTTTATCATATAAAATACTAATAAACAACTCTTCATACCCCACCACTTTATCATTATTCCACTAAATCCTTTTGAACAATCAAAATGTCATAGAGTTTGGGATGGAGGGAGTATTTCTTTTAAACACATAAACAAAACATAAAGTCAAAATAAGATGAACATCATTATAAAACATGTGCATGATAGACACTTTGATAGTGGTGTGACTAGGGGCGGAGGAAATATCGAAAATATCGGTATACCGCACTTACCGTACCGAAAAATATCAATTTTATCGAAATTTTCGGTAATTCAAAATTTTCGGTTCGGTATGGTACCGTACCGAAATTTATAAAAATATAGAAAATTTCGATATACCGAAATATTTCGATATTTCGGTATATCGGAATAATTTCGGGTACATCGCAAAAATTTCAGGTATACCGATTTTTTTTTGGTATATCGAAAATATTTCAGTATTTCGGTATATACCAAAATATTGGTACGGTATCAGTATGTAATATTGACATACCGAAAATTTCGGTGTACCAAATTTTCGGTACGATAACGGTATAACATTTTTTGGTATCGAAAATTTCGGTACGATAACGGTATGACGAGAAAATTTTTAGGATAATCTTTCGTCTTTATCCTAGGTTATATGCAAAGTGTTGAGGAGGGAGATCAATATCTATTTTCTTTGCTTGCGGGCTATGGTTAATTTTAATTAATTTAATATAAAAATATTAATTTTGTAAATTTTACCTTATTCATATCCTATTCGTGTTCGACCCTATTCGTGTTCGACACGTTGATCAACCATGTTCTATACAACATTCATTTTTTTTTTTTTTTTAATTAAAACACTCCACGTGACATATTGGGTGTGTATTATACCCGTATTCACATATTTAAATATTCATAGAGCATTTGATACTTTATTATTAAAAAAAAGTGGACTATTTATGCATATTCTACATCTAATAGCTCATAATTACTCTACAATCTACATACTCTCTTGGATTTCCTCCCAAAAAAAAAAAAAGAATTTCTTGCATATTGTTCCTCCCCTTTTGGACAAAATAGGTAAAGTACCATTTATCTTTCCTATTAAATGCATTTGAGGATAAAATATTAGACTTTTGCTTCTTCCATATAGTTTTCAAGCAAATTTTCATGGGCATTTACGTCAATTCACATGAGACCATTTCGCCTACAAATTTATCCCGTTTCTTTCTTAACAACAATTTAAAAGTTCGTTAACCAAAAATTAATCCCTTAAATTGAAAATCAGTAGCAACAAAAAGTCATATTTTTGCGATTATTCTTGAATCCAAGAAGACGAACTAATTAAACTAACCTGGATCAGGATTGACCGCACTGATAATCTGAAATGAGACGCCTTTACCAAACATCTCATAAAACCGATCAAGAATCGACGGCCCGACATCCGTAACATCCAGCAAATTCTTCTTCCTCAAAACAACACTACCTTTAATCTTCTTCTCCTCAATTTCGGGCTGGGCCGGCGCATCCTTAATTTTCCCACAAACTGATGCCAATAATTTCTCAAACATCTCCGACGACTGGCAAGGCGGAAAAATCCCCATTATTATTCAAAACTTGTGTGAAAATAATAATGCAATGGGGTTCTATGTATAGGAGTTAGCAAAGAGAGTGTACGTACCTGATATTTATTATTTAGACGTTGAATTAGTAAACGCTTAAATATTTGTAACACTGTGGGTTGATTATGTATGAATGGAAATTGGGGTGGGGTAATGAGAGGGAAAGTCTTTTGTTACCTTGATGGGTGGTTAAGGCGTTTTTTATTTGAAGGAAAGAAAAGACATTCATCCCTTGCTTCAGCGACTCACTGTGGGGAATATATGTCCAACCTGTGATAATTGATTGTGTCTTTATTAAGACAAAACACAACGGGCTGGTCTGGTGGTGTAGATTTGAGACTTTATATACTCATTTTTTAGGTGCAATTAATTTTTGAGATGGGTCAGTTCGTACAGAGCAAATCTCTGGCTTGAAGTGGGGATCTAGTTAGTGAATGGTGAGTTTTGATCCCTTGAATTAATTGATCATTAAACCGAATATCGAATTATCGAAAAATGAAATTAGATTCATATTAATATTATATCATTCATTGATATGATACAGTTACTTTTGAAAACTGTGGATAAGTGTTATGGCGTAAATTTATAAATACACAATTCCATAGCTCCTTTATTTTATTTATTTTTTGAAAGGTTTCCAAATGTAGTTGGTAATGTTCCAAGCTGGCAGATTAGTGATAGTAGTAGATAATTATTAATTAAGAGTTGGGGTCCTTGCGAAGAAACGGGCCAGTGAGGGAACAAGGGCACGTGACGTGATGCTCTTACACAAGCTTTTTCTTTAATTTCGTATTTACATTGAGCGACTCTTTTGTAAATTTGTAAAATTTGCAAGTCAAATTAATTTTTCCTTTTTCAAAGAAGTAATAAGTAATTTATCTAAGAAATGTCTGATAACTTACCAATTTAAATATTTACTACTGTGCCGACATTTGATTGGGTATATTAGTATATATTGTATGTGTTGATCTCCGATGTAACTTTGATAGTATTCTATATTTAACGGGCAAATTTGCTTGCGTGAGTTGGTTTCATATTAAGACGAAACATAATTTGAACGTAGTGATTTAGCGCTTTAAAAAAGTGTAAGTTGATTTGTGTTAATTTATAATCAATCTCATAACTCATTTTTGTCTTTTATTTGATGGTATTTTAATATTTGTAATAAATGACATGTGTTTTTTATTCAAAATAATATGGAAAATAGTGCGGGTGGCTATAATTGAGTTTTTTTTTGGGGGGGAATAGGGATAAATGAGGGAGTCGAGCCAAGTTGCATTAAGTCTGAACTGAAGTCGAATTTTATCGAGCTCAATTTTTTCTACAAGCTCGACTAGCCTCGATTCGATAATTTACATAATATTATTTAAATCTTTTTATTTTATTAATTTGTAATTAGATTATATTGATAAATAATTAATAAATTAAGCATAAACTAATATAATTATGTGAGTTCAATTAGGCTCGCGAGCCTGCCGAGCTTAGTAATATTGTTGAACTTGAACTCGAAACGGAAAACTAATCAAGTAGCTTGAGCTTGAACCCAGCTCAACTAAATTCAAGTTGTTTTCAAAAAAATTCTAAATCGAGCACGAATAGCTCATGAACCAACTCCGACTCACCTATTCATTTAGTTTTTTATTTTATCATTATCCATGTTCTCTACTCGTAGGTTGAATTTATTATTTGCTCTCTTTTGTTTGCCATGTTCTCTTCGCATCTCCAGTGGCAAGTTGTACAATAAGATAGACAAGCTACAAATAGTCAAATACGTCTATTTTAATTACTTATTTCTGTATTTGACTAGATTTAGGGCTACTTGTTTAATTCTCTGTTTTATTATATAAGTTGTTGTTAATTTTCATTTTTTTTATGTACTCACATTTTTAAATCTTGCGTACATATGTTCGACCAATTTGAATACTTTGTAGGAGGCCGGTTTTCTGCCATGATTTTATTAATAATAATTGTCTTATTAGTTATGGCATGTTCAACTTAATTTTATCATTTTCACACACATAATTTTAATAGATCGCAGCAACATAGGAAATAGAAAATCTCTTTATAATTTTTCCTTCTGTTAAATATAAATATGAATATGATAAGAAACATTCAAGCATGGAATCATAAATGAAATGAAATTTTATTGTTTTAATATATATAGAGAATAAAGTTTTGCATAGCCTGTAAAGATTCCAACTGATGGTATCCAATATACTTTTCATAATTATTGGAATTTGATTGAATTTAATTCATATATCACCTAATCTCTGTAATTTAAACACAGTCAGCTTTTGAGTTGGCAGTAGTATAGGTCTCAATAAAATAATATTGGCCAATCATACGACTATTTTAATTACTTATATCTGTATTTTATTAGGACACTTGTTTAATTAAAGACTTTTTCTTTTTTTTTCTGTTTTATTATTTCCTCGTGATAAATAATTGTTCAACTAAATAATTTGTAAGAGGCTGGTTTCTGTCATCATCTCAATAATAATTGTTTTATCAGTTATTACGTGCTCAATTCTTATGATTGTTACAAACACAATTTTAATATATCGAAACACGATAGAAGTGAAAGTGCCCTTTGATTAAGCTTATCTTAAAAAAGAGTTGGTCTAGTGTGAAATTTTTCATGTATGAAAATTTATAAAATTGTCCTAAATCAACAATCTACACTCTAAATACTAAATAATGAACCTTAAATTATGACCTATTCGGACCGGGTTAATCATGAACCACTTGGGTCGAGTGAATCATGAACCACTCAATTTTATCTTACCTTCACCAATTACAGAATTTGATTGTAAATTAAAGTTTTTTCATGTATGATAATTTTCATACTAGACTTTATCTTTAAAAAAATTATAAACTCTAATATTTTGGGGTCTGTTTGGTGTGGGTTAATAAAAATTGATAATGAGAATCACTTCTATTGATGTTGTTTGGTAGTTTGATACATGAGTAATGTGAATAAAATTAAGTAATTAATTACTCTCTCACTCAACCCACGTCACATGATACTCATTGATAATATTCTAACCAAACAATAACAAAATAATGAATAACTCTTAGTGATTGACCCCTCAATGATATTCACTACCATTAACTTTTGAAATTTTTTTGAAATATTTTTTTTTTCTTTTTTCCCGAAGATAAACTTTTTTTTTTCGAGAAAGAAAAAAACGGGCCGGTTTGGGTCGAGATGGGTTGAGATAGGGTAGAGCTTATATAATTTTTAAAAAATAAATTGGGATATCCAACTTATTTTTTTGAAGTTTATAAAGAGTTTTTTTTAGATCTTATAAGATGTTAAACATTTTATTTTACCAAACAAAATTAGGGAGCTTATAAGTTGTTTTAAAGAGCTTATAAGTTGTGTCAAACATGTCCTCCTAAGTCTCTTGTGAAACTTGTTCATCGTAAAACTGGTAAAAATGATTTAATTATATTTATAGACATAACATTTCGATTATCACGACTAATACTCTATTATAATATAAGTTATACTCTTCAATTATCACTGTTAATACCTCTATTATAATATAAGTTATACCTTTGAATATACAATTGAATATCATGATTAATAATAAAATATACCCTTTAATTATAATGACTAATATCCTTTTAATCAATTTCATCAATTTGTTGTGTAAATTTTGTTCACCCAATACTTTATCCAATAAGAGTGTGATAGGAAACATGGATCCTATTTAGATTTAAATTGTTTTAGTATAAATATAGCATAAACTTTTGCATAGCATTTATCCCCCTCGGGGATCTAGTATACTTTTCACAATTATTGAAATTTGATTGAATTTAATAACATAGCCTAATCTTTGTAATTTAGACAAAATTATAATGTCATTAGACCTTATCCAAGTTCAGCTTTTGAATTGGCAGTATAGAATAGGTTTCCAATAAAATATTATTTGCCATTAAAGTACTGTTATTAGCAGCCAGAATTATTTATTAACACTGTTCTTTGGATGGACAATAAGTAGTTGGTTATGAGTACATGAGATTATTCGTTTTGATTCTCCATTTTAATATTTTATTATAATGTATCACATCTATTGTCTATTGACAGAATAATAACAATATAATATATGCACTTAAAATAAAAATAAAAATTAATAGGAGATATGCATGACTAGGGGTGTCCACAATGCGGTTTTATGGTTTTTTCGATTAAATTCAAATTGTATTGCTACATACCGTTCGGTTGATTGTATACTTTCAAACCGCATTTTTTCATATAAAAAAAACCATGCGGTTTTGGGCGGTTTCGGTCGGTTATGTACGTTTTGGCGATTTTAAAGCAACATAAATGTTAGTAGAAGATATTATTGTCTATTTAAATTAGTGACAATACATTTGATTAAATAATGTTTTATAAAATGGTTAAGTTGAAAAAGTTTATATGGAATTGAAAAATGAAATAATATCTTTGAACATCATAACATGATTAATTTGTAGAGGTCCAACTCTTTAAAAAAAACATATCTAAAGAGGTTGAAAATAACATATATACAACTATGAGCTTGTTATAAAAGCTAAGAATGCAAATTAGAAAAATCATGAACATGATTTAGTACCTTGTGGACTTAGTTGAAGAATGAGGGTTAGAGATATAGGATGCTGAATTTAAATTACAATTGCAACTATGCGGTGCGGCAGGTGCGGTTTGCAATGAAAAATTGAAATTGCACCGACTTTGCGGTGCGATTTTGCACCAAAATATTAACCACGGTTTATTTTAAAAAATTGTCAAAGACGGTGCAATGCGTCACAGTGCGGGCGGTTCGGGCGGTTTTGAGAGTTTAATGGTCACCCCTAGATATAACTGTAAACATTCATCACTAGCTAGTGAGACAAATTTGAATTTTTACTATGCTACACTTTTGGGGCAGTGCCCGTGCTTTAGCATGTTGTACCACATTTTTGATATGTTGTACAGTACAACACGCTAATGCATATGATATAACATATAATGAATTGGTCGGCACTCTCTCAAATTAGTACTCCCTTCGTCTCAATTTTTTTTCATATTTATTGTTTTCTCGTATTTTAACGAGCAAGTTTTTTTATTAATATTTGAAATGATAAAATAATTTTTAAGAAGACATATAATAGAGAAGTAGACCTTTCATACCTCTTCCTAAAAAATCAATTTTTACTTCTAAAATACACTACTACTATTTAAACTTTTTTAGAAATAAAGCAGTATTGAATATCTATATATATATATATATATATGATAAACTCTTTTATATACATCAGGTGCACTGTGCAATTCAAATATATTTTTGAAATATTCTACTTATTTCACTGAAACGTTCAACCTATTTACACTGATACGTTCAATTTGTTTTCAGTAAAAATAAATTGAACTTTTTTAATAAAACAAATTGCATACTTTAAAAATGCACTTGAGTTTCCGAGACGTAAGACCTACTCAATAAATAAATATATATATATATATATATTAAATATTTTAAACATGTCAATATAGCTATAATAGCTAACTAGGTGTACTAATCAGGTGGCTTAGCCCACCTGGCCACTGGACTCCTCAATTGAGTGGGAAACCCAGGTTATGAATTGGAGTATGGGAGTTATAAGATGGCTTGATGAATTTGTGAAGTGTTTGGTGTACTAACTACTAACATCTAACAACTAACTTTGTCCGATAAAAAAAAAAACTGACTGGGTGTACTAAATTTGGAGGTTGGGCAAACTGACCCCAAATTTATGAGAAAATAAAGCAAAAGCATTATTGAATATATAGAGATATATGAGTATATATTTAATTACATATTTAAAACATGTCTATTTTTTTTTTTTTTAAGGTAAAGGTGTACTAATTAAATTTGGAGGTTGGACAAACTGGTCCCTAATTTATTATTTATCGTCCATTTGAAACGTATAGTCCTACACGTGTAAAACACATCAAGTAAATAGAGTTGAGATTTAATATTAATTGTTTACTCCACGCACTTCATAAACACAATGTAACTTGGAAGACATGCATTGTGAAGGAAATGTTTACGTAACGTATCCAGCAGTGTTGTTTCTATTTTCAGAAGTTCATTTTTATTTTTAATTAGTTTACTTTTTATTGTAAAATTCTGATAATTAACTATTCTATTAATATGGACTATTTTAATTTTCTCGAAGATCAAAAGTAAGAACAATTCACGCACAAGAGAGAATAAATTTTCTCAATCTACGTCTTGAACTCACCAATTTCATCTATCTTGGAACGTATAATTGAACTATTGAGCTAGAATTCAATTCTATTATACTAATTAAATGTGTTCATATTCAATTCAATCGATAATTTTCTGAACACAATTTATAAGTTTTAAATTTATTTATTGATCGTGCAGCCCGCATTCGTTTATATAATTGCATGTAACTCGGAGATTAATTAATATATATTAGGAGCATATCTCAATATATATTATATAATCAAATGTAACTATATATCTTTATATATCTAAACTTTTTCCAGCTCATAAGAATCAGAATCCAAGTGTGAAAGCTAATTTAATGGGTATTTAATGTTTACGCAATATTTTTTGGGGGTGGGGGAACCATGATTGGTTTTACTCCACTTTTTATCAGCATGTTTTTTCTAAAAAAAATCCATTTTTTACACATGTAAATTTCATATTCATACATTGTTGTTGATTATTTAAGTATTTACGTCTTTGCATGCATTTTGATAATGAAACACAAACTAAAATATAAAAACAATTATGGTTGATATGATAGGAGGCTAGCTTGAACAAAATATGTAGTTATTATATATCTGTACAAAATTCCAGTACAAAACTCCCATTAATAATAATAAGACAAAATATTTGCGTGAATTCATATTCTGTGTGAACTCCACTTCTTTATTTATCATTGTTATATATATGCATTATAATTGTTTATGTTGCATAATCATATTCATTGTTATATTTATGTATTATTATTGTTTAAAAAATAAAATGCGCACCGTTTTAAACAATTAATAATACTAATATATAAACATATAGTGATAATATTTATGCATAATATTGATATAATTCACCTGTGAATTCGATTTACAGGATATCTACTCTAATAATAATAATAATAATAATAATAATAATAATGAGGTTGTTTATATAACAACCACACGCGTAATTCTCTTGATTTGAATAAATTAGTGCATCTCTTGATTTAAATAATGTAATAACTCATGAGTTGGTAAATAAATAAATAAATTATTTAAGAGTACGTAATAGTATGTGAAAGTACAATTTTTATAAAATTAATTACGACTTTGAATTGCAGATTTGTAGAACACAAAGATAACAAAGTATAGTGTGAACAAGTTTTAGGGTGAAACTGATTAAGGAGTGTGACTTATATTACTAAAGTGTGTGACTTTTTACTGTAAAGTGTGTGACTTTTTACTATAAAAAATATTACTCATAAAAGTGAAGGGTGTGACTTATATTATATAAAAAGTGTCAAGTGATAATCTAAGTGTGTGATTATATTACTAAAGTGTGTGACTTATATTACTAAAGTGTATGTCAAAAAAAAAAAAAACCAATTTCACGGTGAATAAATTTCACAGCATACCAACTCCACAAAGATTCGTGTGTATGGATTCCTATTCATTCATCATAAGTTTTAATTCGTATAATTAGTTATATATTAACTACAAAGTAAACCAGCGTCCGTTCCAATATTTAATCGTAAATAAATTATGGTTCTTGACATTATTATACTTTAATCATGACATATATATAATTTATACTGTCATAGATGCACCAATTTTTTAATATTTTGTAATTGAGTTATTTACATAGTATATAAAATCATAAACTTGTTGAAAACGTGAATGACAAATAATGGATCTTATGCATGCAATTGCGATATTTTTGTAAACATTAGTCATATTTTTTAAATACGAGTATCACAGGAATATGTCACAATTTCACATTTTTTTTTATTATATAAGTATTCTACCATGCCCCATTTTGCATCATATTCTGACATAAATAGTTTAAATCGCGTGGGTGGGATTGGATATGGAAAATCAAAATTGGGCCATATCATATTCCTCTAATTAAATATTATGTTTCTACCCGAAACTTGTCCATCTTTGCATTTTACAAATTATTGCTCTAGAAAAGTACGTTTTGCTCTTTAATAATTAGTAGGAGTACTCTGGTAATTGATGCATAATTATTTATTGAAAATAATTAATATTTCCTCTTTTTTTATTTAACCGTCTCATTTTATTCACAAAGGTATTCCTTATTAATTGTCACTACATCTATATCAATACCAATGTAATTTTACCTTCTTTTTCTCGCATTATTTTTAATAATAAATAATTAATTGTACTTGAAGACTGAAGTACTACTCATTTTTCGAAAATGACTGTATACTTGACTCTATCTTCAGAAGACTATCTCAACTTAATTTCCGTTATTCCCAAAGATTAAAATCAAGAAGTTTTTCTCAAGTAAATTCTTGAAAAGAAATAAGTAATTTGGTCTTAATTGTTCCATTTTTCTTGTTCTTTGCTTGTGTACACAGATTACCAATTTTATCTTTGAGTCCCTTGGAAAGAAATAGTTTAACTTGTCACCTATTGTGATTCACACATTGAAAATGTGGAAAAAAAAAAGAAGAAATGTAATAACACGTGGATTTGCTAAATTTTATTTAAGGTACATATTTTAAATTAAATAATCAACAGTGTATATATGCTTTTTTTTTTTACTGAAATGTGTCGGGGGATGAGTTTGTAAAGTTAAATGTAAAAGTTTATGTCAATTCGAGTTCATGTGGATTTTTTTTTTTAAAATATCAAATATCATTGTATTACATAAAAATTTCACGCATATATATTATAAAGTGTCATTGTTTAAACAGTGACACAATAATTACACTTCAAATGCATAATAATAACACTTGAAAAAAAGAGTTAACGTGAACTAAAATTTATAGCTCTTCAAAGATAAATCCTATCAACGTCCATTTTCTTTTCTTGAGAAAAGTAAGTTTCATTCAAATTACATGAATTGATGCTTGTCTCAATAATTATTTGTTAAAATAAATTTAAGTTGGGTAACATTTTGGCATATGAATTGCACCGTATCGTTAATGTAATATATTTTGATAAATAGAAAAGACAAATTCAACCAAGTTGTATTTTATATTTTTTGTGAATCATATAAAAGCGGTCGAGAATAATATGTTTAGATAATGTGAAAATAAATATCATTTCATATAAATATGAGTTGGTATGCTGTATGAAACTTTTCACCGTGAAACTGATTTTTTTTTATAGACATACACTTTAGTAATATAAGTCACATTCTTTAGTAATATAAGTCACACACTTCAGTTATCACTATGACACTATTTGTTTTAATATATGCCACACCCTTCACTTTTATGAGTAATACACTTTATAGTAAAAAGTCACACACTTTACAGTAAAAAGTCATACTCTTCAGTAATATAAGTCACACTTCTTAACCAGTTTCACCGTAAAACTTGTTCACACTATACTTTGCCTATAAATATTAGTTGTATTTGTATATTAAAGAGTTGGTATGATGTGAAACTTGTTCAATTTTTCACTTCAGTTATCACGATCACACCCTTTAGTAATATAAATCACACTTTTCAGTTATCACGACTACACTCTCTGCTGAAATATAAGTCACACCCTTTATTTTTATGAGTAATACTTTTTATAGTAAAATGTCACACTCTTCAGTTATATAACTAATACCCTTTAGTATTATAAATCACACTCCTAAACCAATTTTGCCGTAAAACTTATTCACCCTATACTTTGTCTATTTTTAGTATTTCTTTAAATGAGTTAGACTGTACATAAATATTAAAATAGTGGAGTGAGTGTTTCAATAATTCCGCAGAAGTTTTTGCCATTTACATTTATATATAACGTATTTATACTTCTCCGTCCTAAAGAAACGTACACCTCTAATTGGACACACAAAATAAGAAAACTTGCTTTATTGATATTATTTAAATAAATTATAATGATATTGTGAGAGTGTAAGTTTTGAGTGCTTTGCCATTTTAGGAAACAAGTCGTTTTCTTGGGGACGTCCCAAAAAAGAAAACGTGTATGGTTTTTATGGGACGAAGGGAGTAATATTTTAATTAAAAAGAATAAAAAGAATTAAAGACCGACGCAATAACACATTCTTGACTGATAAAGCAACCAATAACATGTAGTCATGTACTACTGAAACATTTTACCTTTTTTGTTATAATTTAAAGTTCACTAATAATCATATATAAATTTAATGATTATGTTTTGTATGTATTTAGGTGAACCGTATTCATAGTGTATTTTAGAATCGTTCGACTTGTTATACTGAAAAAATGCAACTTATTTATATTGAATCGTGCAATTATTAATATAAAAAATAATTGCACGGTTTAGTGTAAATAAATTTCAATTTTCAGTATAACAAGTCGCACGATTCCAAAAAGTATAATGAGTGCACGGTGCACCAGAGTGTAAATGAGATCCACTCAAATTTAATTTCAGAACTCGAAATAAACATTATTTATTGACAAAAACTCATACGAGACGTCTCATGCATGAAAAAGAGTATAACTTAGCACAAATTATATCCACTCCTTCAAAAGTGTTAAAGTGTCAATGTCCAACTTATATTCCGTCTCACCGTGAGACCGTCTCATGCAAGTGCGTTTCTTATTAATTTGCTAAGTTAACCTCAGCCCGTTTACACAACTAAATAAATCAGTTGACACGTCCATTGTTTTACGAAACTAAGAAAAAATTACAAATATTTAAAACCAAACTTTTGTGTATATTTAAAAAAATGATTTAACATTGCGTGAAAGCTTTGATTAAAAAACATATATTATATTATAACTAAAAGAAAACACAAAATGTTCAGGTTCACCAAATCCCAACTAATTGCGCTCAAAAAAAAAAAAAAAAAAACCCCAATTAATTAATGGTCCACTTGCTAAGCCTTTTACAAATTAAAATATGATCTTTGAACTTGACTTGCATTATTATTCCACAATCCAATTATTAGTGTGTATATAGAACTAAAAACACTACAAAATAAAAGTAGTTGGGGGTTTGATCATTGACTTGGGATCAGAGATATAGACTGATTCATATACATAAATCAGAATTATCTTGCAAATCATTGAATATATTTAACACAATTCCCACCAGATTGTGACATTTTTCTAATTTTCAAATTAGCATTAATTAATTATTTACTTATTTTAAACAAAAAAAACATGTTGAAAATTAGGTAACGTTAGCAGTCTTCCCTTGGCCACCCCTTGTCCCTGCACAAAGCAAGACCATATGCATAGAGTGCAATTAAAATACTTTTTATTTATTTTTTGTTTATTTCCTTTTCATGTACAGTATAAATCAATAATATTTTAGTTAATATTTGTAGATTATTTTGAAATGATACTCTTGACCCAATTTTAACTCATTTTAATGTGTCATAAGACCGAAAAAAAGGGCATGAAAATCATTAGTTTGTTTATTGAACAATATTAGTACCTTTCAATATGCAAATTACTTTGATGAATGGTTGAAATTTTGTCGGTCAAAATTGCATTAGTTGTGCGGTATAATTGGTGCACCAAATTATTGTTACACATTTAATTTTGTTATGTATTTCATGAATGTTTTTTCTTATTTTTATGAATTACATCATCTCTTTTTTCAAGTAATGTTTCAGTGTCAGCGACAATAAAGCCACGACATGATTTGATCTTTGATCTATTGATAGCCGTGATATAATTTTTATAGCGACCTTTAGGACTATTTCCGACTTTTATCATAGGATAGAATGATTTAGGCGAGGAATCCCAAAATAGACTATCGCAAATTCTATTAAGAACGGCTTCATCGCTAAGAGAAAGTTCAGGGCTAATAATTCTACATTATTAGTACATGCAATGATATATTTTTAAAATTAAAAGTGATGAAACTTCTAAAGTAATTATTTATTGTTATTTACTAGTAATACCAATATAGATTTTGTATTGTATTTAATAGGATATTTACGTCAAATTGGGTAAGATTAAGACTATATTCTTAATTATGATAAAAGATAAATTAATTTTCTACTGATTCTAGTGGACATATAAAAAATCAAGTAGTTAAAAATGTATTATAAATTTGGCGATGGGTAAGAAACAACGTGCTAGACTGCTAGCTAGTGTACATATATTAAAAAACAAGTAGTTAAAATTATATTATAAATATGGTGATAGGCGAGTGGCAATGCTAAGAATTAATATAATAATTAGAAAATACATTCCCGATAAAAAAAATAGAAAATATATTGATATACTAAAGATATTTATATTGAAACAAAATATTATTTATATGGAGATGAATTTTTATAATTATGTAAGAAAGGCATTATAATTTTTTTTTTAAACAAAGGCATTATAAAGATTAGAGATATAAAGATGTATTGGCGAGACTTTATGATATACATTGATTTATTTTACATAAAATAAAAGCTCGAGCTGAAATTAGTCAAATTACATGATCATTTTTTACACACGTGTAATGTAAGTTTAAAATGAAGTAAATAACGCGAACAAGAAAAACAAAATATCATTATGGGGATTGAATCCATAAATTAATAATATGAATGAAACATTATGTTTGTGGAAAAAATAAATATTGTATGGCCCAATACATAATTTCAAACGTACTGGCCCGGTGCATTTAAGACTCGGTGTAAATCTGGGCCGAAATAAATTTGAAATGCCACTAATTTTATGCACCTAAAAGTGATATATATATATATATATATAGTGATTAGAATATCTAAAACCATTACATGATTTATTTTTGAAGATATGCATGATTAAGCTAATTTTATTTTTTTTGAAAAAAAAAAGGTACTGAAGCAATGGAAAAATGAGAATAATGATCAGATGCTCCCTTTTATCCAATCATATGTAAATTCAAGATGATCGATAGACACAATGTATAAGGGTTTCATTATTATTTATTTACACTTGTAATTTTATTTTGTATCTACTTTTCTCCGAAATTTACAAAAAAAATACACAAGTGAAATGTAGCGTATCCATTTTTTATCATAATAGAGTCTGTTGCATGTCCTGTGGAGTGAAAGTGTAGTTGTAGTGGCTAAGATATTAGGTGATGCAACTGCTATGAATTTAGTTGTGATCGAGTTCCGATTACTTTATCGGAATTTCTCTTTAATGGAGAGATGAGATTGATGCCGATTTAAGGACGAATCGTTTCAAAGAGGAAAAAATGATGAAAATGAGATCGCGATGACGATGACGATCTTGATTAATTATAATCATGATTTGATTAGGAAATTATTAATCAAACTAATTAATTTAATTTATTAGCATTTATTATATTTTCGTAATTAGTATTAGAGTTTTTTATTTAAAAGTCAATTCCTGTAATCTTTTCATGCAATTGATTTTGAATATGAATTAAAGAAATCGAGAGTTTCTCGTGTTTTCTTCATTGTCAGTATTCCTATGGAAATCAACTGAGATTTAAAATGTTATTTCGTTGTTATCAAGCTCTTTCTACATCACTCTCTTTTTCGAAATTCAAAATATATTCAAAATGGGGCAATAGTACATTGGCACAAGTTGACATACTTTCAAAATAAATTCAATAAGACATGTGTTGGGGCAGTTTATTAACCGTGAAGGCGATGTCCGGGCACGTTAGGGTTAAATGCTGAAGACCTCCAATTGTAGGACGAAGATTTGGAGGAGATTCGAGTCCTCTAATTTATGCCTACAAAGGAGGTCAAGTGTGTATTTGTGTTGAGACAAGAAAATACCCTCTTTGCAACGAGCTACTTCAATCCCGAGGAAGTAGGATAGGGAACCAAAGTCTTTGATGACAAATGTGGACTGTAAATGATGTGTGACGGCTGCAATTTGAGAAGCGCGTGAACAAGTGATAATCAGGTCATCCAAATAAACCAGTACAAACAAGTGGGTGATGCATTTCTTGAGTGTGAACAGGGAAGTGTCGACAGGGGCGGGAACAGGAATGCAGTCCAGGCAGGGCAAAAAAATAGTTGATAAAAAAATATAAAATATAAAATATTTTATAATTAATTAATATTTTACCACAACAGTTTGTTAAATTATTATCGTGGCTAATTTTTATATTACAAAAAAATAGAGATTTAGCTACGAGAATTTTCTAACATGTTACACAATCTTCCAACAAAATAATTTCATAACATGTGAAAGTGTAAACAAGAGTAATAATTTCATACCATTCTAACATGTTATACAATCTTACGAGTAGTTCTCCGATTAAACTTATTTATAGTATGAAATTCATATTATTATACTTATCAATTTATATCACTATAATTATAAACTAATATCATAACATTAAATACTATTGAATATTAGTAATTTATAAGAGTAGTGACATAAGTTTTTAAGTGTAATACTATCAGTTTTATAATATGAACAAAATTTACATGAGATTGTGTTGGAAAAAGGCTAAGTCTTGTATGTATCCAGGTGCATCGTGCACTCATAGTGCATTTTAGAATCATGCAGTTTGTTATATTGAAAGATGCAAATTATATATATTGAATCGTGCAACTATTAATATGGAAAAATAGTTACATGATTCAATGTAAGTAAGTTGTATCATTCAATAAAACAAGTTATTTGATTCTAAAATGTACTATATGTGTACGGTACGCCTTTACATAAAATTCACTTAAAAATATATATATATTTATGTGAACTCGGATTAATAATTTTTTTACCATGCGACTAAATTTGGACTAGAAGATTGACATCCCATTAATTACTAATTTCATTTATAAATTAGGGATGTGGTAATTTGGTGGTGTCATTTATTAGTGATCAGATTTTCTCTAATAACCCTAATTCAATTCAGATTCTCTCATCTCCTCGATTTCTCCTATTTTCTCTCTCTCCCTCTCTCTCCGATTTCAGTAGGGTTTTAGCTCCCTGTTCCAGAATTTCCTCTCAGTAATTTGGATTTTTATTAAGTTCTCGCCCTTCATCTTCAAAGGTTCGGTTATTATTTCTAGTGAATTTTATTTGCAGTTCCTTGATTTTTAATTGTGAAGTAGTGTTTTTTTTCCCCAAATTAAGACGCTCTGTTTTTCTTTTACTTTCCCCATTCAGGAGTTACCGAAATTTGAAGTTCTTTTGAGTTCAGAAGAATCAAAGCGATGGAGGATTGGGGTACTTATTCACTATTTATTTCACTCTGAAATCTTTGTAATTGTGTGTAGAATAATTTTATGGTGATTTTTATTTCATCTATTTATTGATTCTCGTACAATTAGTTTTTATTGATTTTTTTTTTTTGCATAAATTAGTGTTTGTTTGTGGATAACTAGGGTTTGGATTTGTTTGAGGAAGAATTTAATTGAATTTGAGATTGATCTGGGTCCGTAAGTTTAATCTAGCAGATCCCACTTATGATAGAGTTGAGAATATATACTAGCGAGTGTTCTGGTGCCCCGGGTGATTGCAGGCTGTTTAGTGAAAAAGGAAATTAACAGTTGTATATTTAGAGTTTTTATGAATAATTTGGAATGTGCAATGCATGTTAAAAAATGCTGAATTCTACATCTAGATAATATCTTAGACCCCCTTTGCTCCTCTCTCCCATCTTAATATATGGAATGAAATTTCAAGATTGGTTTTCCTTATTATGATGTTCTTAGATAGTTACAATCTTCTTGGTTTTTCAGAAGATGTGCCTGTTCCAGATTTTCTCAATAAAAAGGTGGTGCCAAAAGGCAATTGGGATGATGAAGATTTGGACGATAACGATGTGAAGGATTCTTGGGAAGATGAGGATGATAATGAGCCTCCTAAGGTATGTGACTCAAGCTTTCATTCGATCAAGTTTTGAATTTAATTCTACTGGATTTTCTTACGCCAAATTGTGTGATTAGGAAGCTAAAGCCTCATCACCTCCTGCTGCAAAGGCCCCTAAGAAAGCTGCAGCAAAAACGGGTGAAAAGAAAGGGAAAGATGTTGAAGCTGTGAAGGAGGCACCTTTAGATCCTACAGAAGAAAAACTTCGTCAGCAGAGGTGCACTTGTGTTTTTATTTCTTTGCTTTATTTCATTTTTACGTTTGTTTTATTGTCTGAGTTATCTCGATTTCTGGGGTTATGCAAAACTAATGATGAAGTGATTCATGTTGGCCATTTGATTTGGAAAAAAGCACGAAAATTCCTCTAATTTAATAAAGTCAAGCTCAATACTGGGGTCAGTAATACACAAATACTAAGCTCGTCAGGCTCGCAAGCCCAATCGAGCTCATGCATAATTTTACTATTTTATCCATAATACACTAATATTTATAAATATACTCTAATTATATATAAAATAGAAATCTCTAATTAATGTTATGCAAGTTATTGAGCCGAGCTTTGAGTATTTCGAGTTTTCCATCGTGTTGAGCTCGAGTTCAAAAGAATTGAGCTCGATTGAGCTCGAGTTTCTAGCTTCATGTTTTTTAAATGAGTCGAATTCGAGATTGACACTACTCAACAAGGTTTGGCTCATTTACACCCCTTAGTAGCCCTACATTCAGGGGATTTCTTTCAACTTGAAACAATTCACCCATAAGATTTTCATTATATGCAGTCTACTTTTATTGAGCTATCAATGCTTGCTGTGTTTTTCCTGTTGGTACTGAAGAATATTAATTGGTCTGATACGTATCATTCTGCAGGCTTGTTGAAGAAGCTGATTTTAAGTCTACCGCAGAATTATTTGCCAAGAAGGGTGACGAGAAAACTCTGGATAATTTTATTCCCAAAACTGAAAGCGACTTTTTAGAATATGCACAACTTATTTCTCATAAACTCCGTGCATATGAGGTTTGTAATATTCGCCTCATTTTTCAGCTAATCTTTTCGGTATCTATTATCCGTAGGACAAAAACTTTTAGCACTAGTTGAACGGTGCAATTGATGCAATTTTGACAAAAGTTTGGCTCATTCACAAAAAAACTAATGAGAAGTATTAGTTCAAGTGTACAAAAAAGTATTATTTTGTAGGCTGAACGGTATTAGCACCTTTTAAGAATGCAACTAATGTTCTTCATCACATGAACTAATACATTTCGATCATTTTTTCCCAATGATTCCCAAAAAAAATATATAAAAACAGCTTGGTTGAATTTTTTTGGTCAGAATTTCATCAGTAGCACGTTGAAGCTGGTGCATCGAAGTGTTACTCTTATCTTAGAATTGTGACCTGACTATTTCCTCTATCACAGAAAAGCTATCATTACATCGGATTATTAAAAGCTGTAATGAGGCTGTCTTTAACTTCTTTAAAAGGAGCAGACGCCAAAGACGTCGCCTCTTCTATTACTGCAATTGCAAATGAAAAGATTAAGGCAGAAAAAGAAGCTAATACCAAAAAGAAGACAGGTTCATCATTTCTCCTTTGTGTAATACTAATACATTAAGGTGACTTTGTTAAGTTTTTCTAAAAATATTTTGTTTCCTTACAGTTGGAAAGAAGAAACAGCTGCATATTGGTAAGCCAGACGATGATGTGGTGGTCAATACATTTGATGATTATGATGACGACGATTTTATGTGATCTGTATGTGTTAGTGCCATTTTGAATACTAGAAGAGTTGGACAAAATGAAGAAAATTCCTTGGCTTGTTTATCAAAATGAACTTTGGATTTATTTTCTTTTTTTGGTTTGTGTGGAATAAAGGAGATTTACATTGTTCAGATTTTATTTTGTGATCACTGATCGGAATTCTATTGTTATTCCTTTTGGGATCCTTTTTTTAATTTTTCTTTTAAAGATACATATTCTTGGTTACTGGTGTTGATTTGAGTATATAGAAAGTCCATTTCATTAGTTTAGCTAGTCTTCTCTACTTTTCTTTGTACTGGATTTACTGTTGTTACTTGTTATTATGCCAAGTTTTCATTTACACCCGCTGCATTCCATTCTGCCCATTCACATTGCATCCGTTGAACAAGTTTCACATAAGGAGATCTGTAAAATTGAATTATATAATAGAAATTGAATTATATAATAGAAGGGTGTGACTTATATTACAAATGATTAAAGAATATTAGTCATGATAATTGAAGGGATCTCTAAAATTGAATTATATAATTGAAAGGGTGTGACTTGTATTATAAAAGAGTAAAGAGTATTAGTTCTTTACTCGTGGTAATTGAAGGGCATGACTTTATAAAACTTGTACTATGATAATTGAAGGCCAATGATGGATGAGTCTAATCGCGCTGAACTTGTTATTATTCCAGGTATTTGAAATGTAACTGAAGTTAATTAGAGTTTGAATGGGTTTTATTCAATCTAGTAGTTTCATATTTGTATGTTTTTTTCCTTCTTATCGACCTTGAGTAGAATTTTTTAATTTTATCTAACATAACGTTTATTGAAGCTTGTTCAATATTAGTAGCAATCTGAGCTCACATGAGTTTTAACTGAATGATCTCGAATTGAGTATGGGGTATCTCAATTTTTAAATTCATTTCGCTCTAATTTGGCCACACATGAGTTTTAATTGAACAATCCTGAATCAAGTAATACCCTATCTCAATTGAGACACACTGGTATGAGACCGTCTTACTGTGAGACGGAATATAAATTGGACATTAGTGTTTTAATATTTTAAAAGGAGTGGGTGTGATTTGTGTTTAGTTGTGTCCCGTCTCATACATGAAACCGTCTCATATGAATTTTTGTCTTTTCAATTTTTATAAATTCATTTAGCTCTAATTGGGCCAATATATAAGTGCCCCTAGGTAAGCAACAGACGCACGGGCCCATAAAAAATCTATAGACCTATCTAAGCCCATCAAAACTAGAATTCGAGCTCAATTCTATGTGGACCCCATCTTCAATTCACCCAATTTCACAAAGACCTATCCAACAATAAAATACTACCAATAAGCATATCAGAAATGTAAATTCAAGTGAATGACATTAACCAAAAGGTGGAAAATAATAACATTTTCTTGCATTGCCCAAAGAATAGTTCTAAGCCCCAATTTCATGTCAAAAAAGCTAAAAAAGAATGGCTTCCAATACTGCCCTTCTCTCACTCCGGATAGAAAGAATAATTCTCTGCTCTTTCTATGCATTACATGAGAGGGCTTGCAGATGCTAATCAGGGGGTTTAATGGTGAATTTATAAACCTCACCCCGATAATCTAACCCCTATTCCTAGTTATTTAAGTTAAAAGAAAAATATGAAAAATGAAAATTAGAACTACAGATAAATAGAATTGATAAATTATCAGTCATCAGAATGCGATGACTTATTCTTCAATGCAGCGATTTCGTTATCTTGTTGGTTCTTCAGATGCTTTTGTGCAGTTGAATTCACAATCTTTACAAAGAAATTGAGTAGCATGATCCAAACCACAGTATTCCAAACCAAAGCAAGAGAGAAATCCCATTTCGCCCCCTGGACAGAAGAAATGTAAGCAGAGAGAAACGGGGGAGAGAAGATTAGGGAGAAGGACGTGGAAAAAACCTCGATTTCGGAAGGAACGTGGGGCTTGGTGGCCAAATATTTGTCTTTCATTGAGTGAAGCTTGGTGATAATGTTCGGTATTACAGAGCTGAAACCAGGTAGAAAGCTGGGCATCCAAAGTAGTTCGTTTTCTATCCAGTGAAGCAACTGGTTGTTGCACACGGAGATGATGAACACCGTCTGTAAAAAATCAACATTTGATAAAAGTAAGAAAATAAAGATTGTCGATAACCGGAGATTGAATAGCCAAAATTCGAGCATTGTGATGTTTAATTTACCTGTATGTGAGTCTTGATAATGGCTTTCCCTATCATTGTTGCCATGAAAAATTTCCAGAAAGGAATTCCAAACTGTCCACACATTATTCCCGCAAGATCAAAAAGAGGATTAGGCACCTAGAAAATATTGACAGAGTAGATTGTAAGATTTATGCAAATATTATTGATTTTGAAATATAAGAAACAAAATAGAGAGAACTCCACGATGAATTAAAGCAACTAACCGAAGCAAGAACCAGAATTGTGACGAAATTCAAATATTGTGAGTGAGACAGAAACCAACGTTTGATTTGATTGAGACGAGCTGACATAAGCCCATCATCGTCTGTAGAGGAAGTATCCAATTCTTTCATATCCATTGTACCACCGGACAGGCTAGCTGAAAAATAATATAGACAAAGTTGAATCACACAGTTTTTTTAAAAGGCAAAAACTTCAAGGTGCAACTGGTGCAATGTTGAATCAATTTTGACCAAAGTTTAACTCATTCACAGAAAAAACTAAAATATATAATGATGAGTATTAGTTCATACAAAAAAAATAAAAATTAGTTCATAAAAGTAAAGTATTAGTTTGTAGGCTGAAAAGTATAGTACTCTTTTAATATACAATTAATACTTTTCATCCTACGAGCTTGATATTTTTCATCACATGAACAGATAAACAGTTGACTGAAAATACTTAGTCAAATTTGCACTAGTTGCACGGTGCAATTGGTGCACCAAAGTGTTAGTTTCTTTAAAAAAACACAGAGAGAAAAATATACATAGTATAACTTAAGTTCGTACCTGCTCTTGAAATGAAGTAAGGGGGAAGTTCACCAAGTGCAGTCCCAAAACCCCACAAAATTGCCTCCAACTGGACATGTGGCAATATGCTACTAAGGGGAATACGAACACCATGTGATGATGGAAACAATGCAGGCCCAAAATCAGCACAATCCTTTCCAAGCCACGAAGGACCTCTTTTAAGTTGTATTGTATCATATGGAGCACTTTTAATGTCTACTCGGCCACATTGTATTGCTTTTATGGTAAACAAAGCAATATGAGGTCCCAGATAGAGAACAAAAGTGTGCAATCCAGATCCTGCATAAAAAAACATGACAACTAACAAGTTCAGAAAATCATGTTGCACGGAAAAAATTTATACGTTCTTCCAATATATTTTGATGAGAAATATATGCATGAGCACAAATACATGATGATAAATTCCAAAGCTAACAGGATTGTAAAGAAACACGAAAAAAAGATATAGAACCCAATTCACTAACAAAACTGTGGGCGCCTGGTCATGGGGTAATTGTGGTGGTTAATGAGAATAAAAGATGATCAATTCACCTCCGTCATACTTTGTAAGAGGTGGTAAGACTCAAAATAAGTTAATCATTACCCCCATTTTGATTAACTACCTCCCCTCCTAATTTCTCCTCAATCATTTCACTTTTCATCAACCAACAATCATTTCCCTCTTATTCCAAAATTAGAGCAAAATACAAATAATGTAACCACCATTTTCATTCTAATTCACTATCTAACATTCTCATTGTCATTCCCATTAAAGAATTTGAACCAAGCGCCCCTTGAATACATGAGTATACAATGAGTGCACATATTAGTGAGAAACTTGGACCTCCCAAATCCAGTTGCAAGATCAAAGAGTACTAATTATAGCTCCGAACAAGCTTTGGAAATTCTAATTTCTTACGGTCTAAAAACTTCCTATGCTTATGTTTGACCCGAAATGACATGCCAATAACCGGAAACAATGGATATATATTATTATTTTCAAAAACATAGAAAGTCATTTTAAATCTTCGCTTACCAAGTCCTATGGAAGAAGCAACACCAAGAGCCACCCACCATAGTCCAAATCGCACATAACGTTGAACTTCCTCAACATGCTGCATTACGAATTAACGATGGATGGAGTGAGTAGAATGACCCAAGATATGTGAATCATTAACCACAATATGTAGAATGACTCAAGGCAACTATTTAGAAATACCAAAGGGGAGCTTGGTTCAAATTCTTCAACGATTGAAATAAGTTGGGGAAAAAAAAAAACATTCTCGATTGAGGAATAGTGGAATGATTGGGGAGAGGAGATAATTAATAAAAACAGGGTTTAGCTTATTTTGAGTCTCATGAATTGATGTTTTTTATTCTCATTAACCATCACAATTACCTTATTCATTTTCATTATCATTCTCATTGAAGAATTATGAACCAAGCGCCCTCTGAATTTCAATCAACAATATGGTAACGAAAAAGAAAAAAACAATTTGCCGAATTATTATCACACATACACATGTCAATAACCACTCAATCATTTGGATAGATTTAGAATAATGAGTTAATAGTATTTGAATTACCTTCTCATGAGGACCATCAATAGTCAGAAGTAATGTGGAAGCAATCACGACAACAATGCTCAATGGTATAAACCAACTGCCATGTGATAAAAGATATACTGCTGATTTTCTGATACACTGTCTAACGGCCAGAATGAAGAGCTTTAGGGTCTTTAAAGGCTGTGAGGTCAGAGTCAAATTTTCTAAATCTTGTTCATGTTTTTTACGAAGTCCTACAAGATTAGAAAATCAGTCAATTGATGGAAGATATGATTGGATTTAAATCAAAAGATTTACATGCTGCATGAACAAGGGTTGTTGTTTAACAAAGAATAAATTTTTAACTTTTATTCGAGGCTAGGGTATATAAATAACAGATAGGGAATTAGGGAAATATGATTTGTTCCAAACATCGAAGAAAAATGCAGTAGGTAAAAGCTAACTTCCCAGATTACTAGATTAGCCACAAAATCATAAGTGAAAGAACATATATATTGTTTGTTTATAAGTACAATGTACGAGAATGAACCGAAAAAAAAAGCCTTAAGATTTTACCGAACAACATTCCAGCAGTAATATGCAACACTTAACTATCATTGCACTCATTAAGCTTTGTTGATAATCAAAATCATTTAGCAATAAGGCAAACAAAATATAATCAAGTACATGTGATTTCTACTTCACCAAATAATCAATCCTGAATAAGAAATTCCTCTCAAACTTACAAATAGCAGGGCATTGCCACACTTAACAAGCAGGAAATTGAAACAATCTCAACTACTTAACACCTTTGAATATCTGTATCTTCATAATTTTTGCTTATAAACAATTATATCCACGAGAATTAAACACCTACTAACACAAACCATCATATTAACAAAATGCAACTGAAATTTCAAATTGAAAAGAAACAGCAATGTATTATTTCTTTTGACTATCCAAGCAAAATCCCAAAATAATTATTGGCCATTAAAAAATCCATCCAACTCACCAGAGATCGACATGGATGTATAGCCGGAGACGCTTTCGGAATTTAAAATTTCCTCGGAGCCCATTTATATAATTCTTTCACAAGCCATTTGAGAATTTGAATACTTAATTCCGCTCGATTTTTAAATGCGAATAAATTCTAAGGAAAGAAAAAAAATAAATCGCAGGAGATCTGACGAAGGAACTAACTTACCAAATGTTGGGAGGCGTGAAAAAATATCCACTGTTTTTTCTCTCTCCCTTTTTCCTCACACATTACACGCAGTGTCGTTGGAAAACCCATATATATAACAATTTTTTTGTAACAACCTAAAATGGTGCAGGAAAAATAAAACATACACATATATAATTGGGACAAACCTAA